>JANCOA010000009.1:17900039-17916567 GCA_024363135.1 Leptodoras oyakawai | reverse complement strand
GTGATTATGATGATAATGGTGATTATGGTGATAATGTTGATTATGGTGATCATGGTGATTATGATGATAATGGTGATAATGTTGATTATGGTGATCATGGTGATTATGATAATGGTGATTATGATGATAATGGTGATTATGGTGATAATGGTGATCATGGTGATAATGTTGATTATGGTGATCATGGTGATAATGGTGATCATGGTGATAATGGTGATCATAGTAGTCTCCTGCAGGCAAGCAGGTGCGCCGCGCCGACCAATCAGAAAAGGCAGGGATTGTCACGTGACCGGCACCGTGGCCGAACTGCAGGCAGCGCTCGGGACTCGGAGAGCGGCAGTGAGACGGAGCGGCAGAAAAGAGAAGACTTGGATGATTTATCTGCAGCTCGGGAACGGAAAGCGAGTCTCTCGAGGTAAGCGTGACCGTCTTTAAGGTCTTATTAAGGTTCATAAACATCTTCAGGGGGACTCGGTGTGACTTGCTGTGTGCGCGTGGATTTGGATTGGCGTCGCGTTTCTGCTCGCGGTGATGGTGGGACTGTGAGCGAGGTGTTCAGCTTTCAGAGCAGTGCATGTCTTCTATCGCATGTCCACACACACCCACACACACCTTCCCTTAGTGCTGATTAAAACTGAGCCGTGGTGTGTGTGGTGTAGTCTCGAGTCCCTGCCGAATCTCGGG
The DNA here is from genome assembly GCA_024363135.1 of Leptodoras oyakawai. NCBI lineage: Eukaryota > Metazoa > Chordata > Actinopteri > Siluriformes > Doradidae > Leptodoras > Leptodoras oyakawai. Next base: position 17,915,883 of record JANCOA010000009.1, on the reverse strand, counting down.
TTGTTGCACCGCAGGATCCTGTAGCCTTCTTGAATAATGGATTAGGATCCGAGCTGAATTTAAAACACCGCTTTTAACTACAACTCTATTTACACCTTTTATTTTTAAACATCAACAGTAACAGCACAAACTTTCGATTATGATTATCTATGCAATATATATACATACATACAAAAAATGGCACCCAAGAAACATCACGGATTTTTTTTTCTTTTAAAACCTTGAACACATAGAATTAATCGTAAAAATCCTAAAAAAAAATCTTGTTGTTGAATAAATAAGTGATTCAGGTTAGAATCCTCAGCGCTGATGTGTTTATTATCCGGCACTTTTCTCATTGCCGAGCTGAGCTCTTCTGCGCATGCGCACTACTCCGCCTTTGAGGCTCGCGCGCGCACACAGGTTTATAAATTCTCACGGAAAAAAATGTGCGCGTGTCACAAAAGATGCTCGCTATCAGCGCTTCACACGGCGCTCCGAGATTTACACTAATTCACACAAAAAGTAAGTTTATTTTTTTAAAATATGTTTAAAAATCTTTAATAATTAACAATTAAATCAAATATCATATTTAAAGTGTGTTGTATATCTTGTTATCGCTGTTAATTAAGAACGTCGTCGCGGATTTCTGTTAGCTTGTTAAAGTTAGCGGTTAAATTCCTGAGGTAATTATTTATTTATTTATTTATTTAACGCTACAAAGTGAGTGTCACTTGGTCAGTACTTATATGTTTTTGTATCTTTTGGTTTCGTTTTCGCTTCTTTTAGTCGTATTGACGTTTTATTGTTAGTGAAATTATTATTTTTATAGCTTTTTTTTCCCCACAGTTTTATTAGCTAGCCGGATTTTGACCGTTGGCGATTTGCCTTCTCAGTCGCGCGACCGTTTTTTTGACTGCCGTGACGTCACGAAGATGACCAGCAGGTGTCCATCATTCCACTTCCGCACTTTGAGGCTTTGTAAACAATAGCGCTGTTTTATTGATCTATTTACTTCATTCATTGATTTGAGTTTAGTCAGTTTATTCAGTATTGTGTCTCTTTGCCACACGCGTGCTGTTTATACACAATCAACCTCGCGTGCTTTTATTTATATATCCTGTTACAATGCGGAACTGATCCCGTGTCAGGTTCCTTTGGAGTCTGCATGTGGTTTTGTGTTTTGGTTTCAGCTGGCTTTTAGCTTCTGGAGTCGTGTTGCTCGTGGTGCTGTGTATGGTTTTATACTCCATATTTAGGAGTTTAGAGGCTGGATCTTGGAGGAAAAAAAATAACAATATGAATAGCTTTTTATTTGTAGGATATCAGGTGTCATAAATTTGAATACTCTGTGATACTCACCTGCATTGTTCGTGGTCTTACTCTGCTTACTCACCTTGTCATTCTTATTTGGCATCTTATCTGTTTTTGGTCTGCAGCAATGTCCGGAAATACAGGACAAACCCAACAGGCTTGATAGTGAGCTTCTGTTCTGGTCACCCGTTTTTTTCTTCTCTCTGTCATTTAACTATTTCTTTTACAAATTTCTGTTCTTTTGTTTTCTTTGTCTCACTCGTCCTCCATCTTCCTCTCACTCACTCTTGCCGTTCTCAATCTCTTCTTCTTTTCTCTCTCGGTGTTTGAAGAAGTGTTTAAGAATTTGTTTGGCACGCAGACTGGAAATAGTCCGTGGGCAGATTGTGTATCTTTATGTTGAAATGTTGAGGATGTAGCAGCTTGCTCTGGATTCATTCCTGAGAGAGAGGGAGAGAGAGAGAGAGATGATGCTATCTCTTGTCAACAAGGATTTATTGTCTTTCTTTTGCGCTTGACCTTCTTAGCTTCTGCTTAAGCATATTTAATGTTTCGTGGTTGTTTTAAAAGACAAAAATCAATGAAAGTGGGGTCAGCTCAGGGTTCAGCTCAGATGTCCTCTTTTCCGTTATGTCGGCGCAAGAGGGAGGAAACGATTCTGGATCAGCATACTTTAAGCTCCCGAGGTCAAAGGCACGAGGTCGGAGGCCGCATTCTACCCAGTTTCTCTTCCATCTGATGTCTCTGTCCTACGCTTGATGAGCGTGTGTGAACTCCCGTCGTTAATGTATAAAGCGTCGGATGAGCTCTTTCCTCACGTGAAAGCCAGTCGATAAGTTGCGTTCCTGTGCAGTGCTCTGATGCGTCTTCAAGCATGTGCATCACATATTTTGATGAACGTATCCAATGTGTAGCAGTTTAGTGATGATTTCCGACGTTAACACGTTTTTTTTGCAGCTTCAGCAGTCCCAATTACAACCCCAATTTTAACAAGCGCTTCTAAATGCACTCGTAGATCGGTTTAATTATTTTTAGTGCTGCTGATGGGTTCTGTTTCAGAGTAATTTTCTGATATTACACATGTGCACACACACACAAAGGGCTTTATTTTTGGTGATATGGCAGCACAGGTTTCTGTGTTTTTATCAGTTGAGTGTTTGAAGAGGTCTCTATCTATCCCTTCTCTGTCTCTCTGTTGCGCTGTCTCTCTGTTGCTCGCTTTCTCTCTCTCTCTCTCTCTCTCTCTCTCTCTCATTCACTCAGTCACTCTCCCTCCCTCCCCCCTCCCACCCGCTGATCAGTGCTATTCCTGGCTCTCTCCTGGTGCTGATGAAGAAAGTGAAGCCAGCAGCAGGAGTAGGTTTTTTGCTTCGCTTCCTGCTGCAGGACTCTGCTTTCACTGTTCCTTAGGCAGTTTTCACACTATGGATATCACTGGTTATGATATTGTCATATATAGCCAAATATATTTCTCAGAAGATGTATCGTCTTCTGTCTTTTTTTTTTTAAAACATTGGGAAGGAAACGTCTGATGTCTCAGGGCTTTTAAAACTCTCTCTAAATGACATCATCCTGAGTAGCATGCATGGAGGAGTGATAGTAATATGAAGTGTCCAAGATGAGTGCATTGTGAGTTTTAGCTCAAGATTGTGGTGTAGCTCATAACCACTGCAGTGTGTCAGTATGTGTGTGTTTGTATATATATATATGACTATAGCCCTATTCAGATGGGATTAAGCTGACATGCTGGCTTGGTGTCTCTGAGCTGTCTTGTAGTGTGCATATCTGTGATCTTCTGTCAGATAATCGCTAAATGAAAAGTGGATGCTTTAGAATTTCAGATTGCTGAAACTGAAATAAGAGCATGTTTACAGGACCATGGTGTACAAAAATATCTGTGTACATAGAAAAGACAACATAGAAAAGGTTACTAGAAACCGACTCTGTGAAACTGAAAAATGTATTAGACATCCTGCTGATAAACTCATCTTGTCTGAATAGAGCAAGGAAGATTTACTATACTCCCCTTGTTCTCTGTGCCTTACATCTGCATGGTTATGGGCATCATGCAGCTGTTTACGGTGCGAGTGGTGTTCACTCACAATAGTCTGACCGATGTTTAAGTACAAGGGAGGAGAGTGTCTGAAATGGTTCCTGGTATGCAGAAAAGCAAAAAAAAACAACTCAACTTGTTGACCAGCCAGCCTGTATACACTCATAAAGACACAGTGTTACAGATGTATTCTGAATAAAACACACACAGACGGTATGGTGAACAAGTATCCACGCCAGGCTAAATATAAAGAGCCCAGTCAAGTAGCTAAGAGGAGCTGAGAACCGTCTGGTCGTGTTTGTATTGGATTCATTCACTCGGATGACAAGGGCAACTTTGTTCTTGGGAAAGGAAGCGACCTCCCAGAGACCCCTCTGTGCCGAACAGCACTGCTACCTCGTTCGAGCAGAGGGAGCCCAGGTTCAAGTGCGCTCTCAGGTACTCTGATATTCCACATCAAGCCGTGCATCGACTTAAAAGAGGCATGAGTCTTTCAAACTGCGTGGTTCTGTTCTATATCAGAAGTGTGTGTGTACGTGAGTGTGTATAAAGCAGCCTGACAGCAAAGCAGGAGCAGCGGAAACATCCAGAGATGAGAAACTGGATCTAGAGCAGGCACAGGGCACTAATGGCCTTGTAAGGTATCCGAGACTCCGGAGACAGGGCCATAGCAGATCCCTGCGCGCACACATGCACACAAATACACAGTGTACAGAAACGGTAGCATGTCTAAACATCAGTAGTAACAAATTGCCTCCTCTGTGCATGGACGAAAGAGAAGTAATCATGCACACAGAGTACATGGCATACTCTTATGCTTGGCTGGTAGATGAACTTGTAAGAAAATGTTTCTTTCTGTCTGGTTTCTCTGGTGTGTGAAAATATTTTCTTTTCACTAAAAGATGTTTTAGGCTAGAAATAGTTGCCGCAGCTCTAAGAAAACATGAAAAAATTACCTACAAGTGGTGAGGAATAATTTCAGTTCCTCTTAAAAAAAGTCACCTGAGATGTATTTGCATATGACTTTTATATCCAATCAGGTTTAAACAAGACGCACACAAATTAAATGAAGCAGAAAATTTCTTCTTGCTCCAATTTGTCTGACTCAATTTACACTTTGTTACTCAGTGTTGAGAAAATGACCTGACTTCTTGTTAGTGATGACATTGATGACGTGGCAAAATATCATGTGATTTCAAGACACATGGAGTATTTTAGCTGAACAGTAGTGACATATTGTGGTGGAAGGATACGAAAAAGATGTTGGATATCAATTTATTCAGTTTGCTAAATGTTGGCTTGTATATTGGCGAGAAGAAGAATGAATTTGGATTTGGAAGGGGAAATGTTTGTATAAAGAAACCTGATTGTATTTTAGTGATTATTTTTTTTTATTGTAATTTAAAAAAAGTCAGATTAATAAAATGATTTTAAAGCTTATTAGATTTTAATATACTCGTTTCTGTATTGATATCAATATCAGAAAAGAAAAAGTTGTGTGGTGCCATCCCAATACATTTTATACCCAATTTAAGTTACAGTACCAATTTAACCAGCAACTTCGGGCAGATTTAATCCACAGGACCACATGTGACCAGAAAATTACACAATCATTTACAGCTTATTATCTCTAGATGTCATATAGAAGAAACACAACACTTCATCTCTGCCTGTTAAATTGGCCGTGAAGTTGCATGTTTGGAGTTACCGAGGCTGACGGTTGCTAATTAAACAGTGCTCTTAAAGCGCCCGGTGCTCTCTCATCTCGCTCCTGGAGCTGCTCTACACTCATTAACAACCAGAAGCCACAAAATGCTCCTTCACCCGTCTTAGCCTTGTGAATGACTTTATTATGCTGCATAAATTCTCTTCCTGGATTGATCTTTTTTTTCCCTTAACTTTATTGGTGGTTATAGCAGAAACCACAGACCATAAGGCCTTTTAATTTTAAACCACGTACACAGCACCATATTTAGAAAATTCCAACATGGACAAAGAGACATGTGCAATAAATCTCATCATGAGTTTATAAACAGCATCTGAAAAACACAGTTGATTTGTAGCTATGGGAAGTGCGCTTTAAAAAGAATAACGGATTGGATTTCAAGTGTGATAATTGCTTTTGCAAGCCTGAAGCAGCAGCAGCAGCAGTAACTCCCACTGACTGCTCCATCCCTCCTTCACTCCGTCCCTCTTTCCCTCCCACTCTTACATACAGTTAATGAAGCAACCTCACAGAGTGGCCATGAAATCAAACTTGCCGATTCGTGTCCCTTACGGCTTTACGGATGCCTACAGAGATACTGTAGATAGGTGTGTAGTGATTTGGATTAATGCACCAATTTAAAAACCAGTGATTGAAATGAACCATTAATAATTCACATTTTTAAACTGGTGTGTTAATAATTTAATAGGCTAGGAAACTGGTTTGCCCATAACTCTGCTACTTTTAAAATCCTCTACTTTATCATTGGTCACTGACTAATTGATGGCCCTACCCCAGATTCCGAACAAAATTGGGCAGGTATCGATCATGAATGAATCGTATCGTAACGGGTTCAGTGGTTTCGTAAAATATCCTTAGGTCAAGTAGTTGTTTTTTTAGGAATGTTGAGTAAAACATTATTATTTAATAAATGAGCATTCCCAAATTCCTGCATGCTGTTTGGGGATCTATTAGCATGACATGCTTTGCATAATTATACCTTCCTACTGCTACCTTACCTTAATTCTTTGGGGTTATAAATTACTTGGGGAAATTCTTTACTGCCCCATACTACTGAAGTAAAAACACACCAGGCGTCAAATATCCGTGTTTAGGATCTGCAATGAGGGAGTCATGGAGCAGTCCATATTGTCCACTGAAGCGATAATCCTTGTAGCAGTTGGAAACATCTTGCTGTGCAGTTAATCTGGCGGCTCTGAAGTGTTGTCTGGATGGTAGTCTTGTCCACGGCACGCCGTACCCACACACCACTCATCGAAACGCCCTGAACGTTCCTCAGGGGTTAATCTGGAGGCTGGAGAGGTAGATTTGTTTATGCAAACTCACGAACAGGGCAAAACTATGGCTGACACGGAAAGCTCGTCTTCCTCTTCTTTCACACAGTCTACCTAAAAATACCTAAAAAGTTGCATGCTTATGGAGCTCTAACTCGGTTTTCGAGCAGCAGAATGTCTGTTTAATAAGTTGGTGACAGAGCCCCCTCAAAAAACACACGTTACTTACTGCAACTTTAAAACCCTGATCTATGCAAATGTCCATGTCATCCTGCTTAGACTTCTCAATATGACCTTGTTGGTTGTGTGTGGTTGTGTGTGTGCATGTGGGTTTCCAGGTGACTTCACCCATATTGAATGTGCCAATTAATCCTTATTTGCCTTCCATGTTGAAAAGTGTCTGTAATTGCTGATATAGATATTCAATTAAGGTGTGCAAGACTAAGCGCATGCCTATCAGATAGAGTGCGTAATTTAATAAAGGAGGTTTCCTACACTGCACAGCAATGTAGAGAGGGAGAGAGGGGGGGGGGTGATGTGAGATGGAGGGAGATGTAGAGAACAAGAGCAAGAGAGAAATAAAGAAATAGAAGAAGAGGAGTAGACAGTTTGCTTTGTTCTGCTTCTGCTGCTTGTCACCTTGTTACCCTGCAGGGAGTTAACTAATTACAGCCGGTCTCCTCCATCGTTTATTATGGATGGCAAAAGAAGGAAGCAGTAAACGAGTGCTGGGAATATCGATGACGACGGGCAAGGTTTATTGCAATCGTCGAGTGTTGCGGATTCCTCCTTTCACATTGCCAAAATGCTACGCTCCATGGAGCAGCGCGTCTCCTATTCATAGCTCTGTTAGGAAATTTAAGAACAAGAGGTCTTGGATCTTTTTTGTGTGTGTAGGTTTAAGACACAGTATGCTGATAAACATGTTTCATCATCCAGCTTTTAAATAAAGTAAAGCATGTAGCTATTATGGCAGATATCACACAGTCATATACTGTTTATTATCTGTCAAGAACTCAACACTTTATCTTGGCTTGTTAAATTGTCTGTGAACTTGCATGTCTGGAGATGCTGAGGCAGACGGGTGCTAATTAAACCATGTGCTGGAAATGCTTCACACCCCAAGAGATGTTTCAGGGTCATGTGACTTTCTATTGTCTGTGGCCCTATTTAGAGGATATTAAGCTGGCTTTGCTCTGCAGAATCATACGGCATAGGATTACACGTGTCTCATGGGACAGCTACAGGTACGTTACTCGTGAAATGTAAAGGAGAGAGAAAAGAGAGTGAGTTTCCATAATATCTCATTTCAACAGGAGGAAACCTAATAAAGGGTGACTCACAGCTTCTATGTATGTATCGAGCTAATTAGCAAAAAGTAATTTTTTTCCAGTTCGATGAATTCCAGTTTGAAGTAAGTCGAAATTTTTATTCAGAACTCACCCAGTGAACCATGTAATGATCACAAAGACTGCTGATTGTACCAGCTTTAGTCAATTATTGTATTCCTATCTGAATCTGTGAAGTCCACTCCTCCATTTTGAGCATTTTCACACATCAAAGAAGGCATTTTCACCACTGGTTTGGTTCATTTGTTGGTGTGAATGCTGTTTTTCCGAGCTCAGGTGTGCGCCAAGGGACTGTACTCAAGTCCCTCAGGAAACAAGGTTCTAGTGTGAGGTTCACCTTATCTCCAGTACAGTTCACATTTGGGGTTACAGGTGTCGGGTGTCGATGCAAAACCAGGAAATAAACGCTTTTAATGCTGTGTAATGTGTTTGAACGATATAGTCATGAGCAGCAAAGGTGCACTTTTAATTTTTTGTTTGCCCACTTTGAGGGTGAAAAGAAAAGTTGAAAGGACACTGGCAGGGGAGTGGGGGGTAATCGAATAAAGTGTCCATGTACGTAGGTCCATGTATTTGAGTGTTTTCCAGCACTGAGGTGAAGAGCGGCACATGCACATTCTTCATGCAGGAATACCAACAACTGCAATTAAAATACTACATTGAACATGCATTGTCACTGAAATACTATTTTAGAACTCTATCATCATGATTTCAGTAGTAGTGGGTTGACTGTAGCTGTGACAGGAATGTGAAAGATTTGGACCTGGATGGAAGCATTTGCATTAACCTGTTAGCTTTGTCCTCTACACTGCTTACTCTGATGAAATGTTGCTTCTGCCAGGATAGCTTTCTACTACAACACTTTCTCTGCTGCCTTGTCCAATGAATATTTTTTGCAATGGTCATGATTTGTTTCTTGATGCTTTTAAGAAACATTTGTATTTCCAGCTCCTTCTTACTGGTAACTTTGCACTTTTAAAAATGAATTTGCTTGTGTAGTGAGGGCAGGTGAAGGGAAGAATTACCACATGTTGGCTGGCAAGCAACTCATTGTATGTTTTAAGACAGAAGCTGTGGGTCAGTTAGTTTGGAAAATAAAGGCAAATCTAAAAATAAGTCCAAACCAAAGTAGTCTGCAGTCTTGGTGACTTACACTGTTCTTGATTTATAACCCTCCTGAAAGCTGCTGACCTACACTGTCCTCTGTGCTGTCATTGTAGTGTCCTCTGTCTCCATCAGGCAGAACATAACAGATGGGATGAAGCAGGGGGGGTCTGAGGTCTTCTACTCAAACACTAATCCCTGGAGAGAGAGGGAGGGAGAGAAAGAGGACAAAAGGAGAGGAAGATATTATTGGAAAGGGGTTAAGTGAGATCTAGGAAAGAGAATGAGAAGACACAGATGGAGAGGTTACAGTGGCACGTGTGTGTGTGTGTGTGTGTCATATCTAACCCTAGATGCCTCTAGTGTAATCCCTGAATCCACATTTTTAATAACATGCGCTAGACAGAAGACATTGTCTAATAAAACATGCTTTCTCTGCTTCTCTTCACACTCACGTCTCCATCTCTTCACACTCATACATCTTGACACATCTGTGACTGGACGCAGGTAACCGAGAGGAAGAACACGGCACGCATTTCACTCAGCACTGTGGCCAAATTAGAAATGGATTATGTACGCCTTACGCTTTCTGAACACACGCAAGGTGTAGAGCTCGGGTTAGGAACAAGCACCAGAGCCGAAGACGTGAAGAGCTTCAGCTCAACAGCCCAGCTGTTAAACATTCATAATTCATATTCATAACATCATTACTGCATAACTGCTTTGGAGTCACATAGATTGGGGTGTGTGTGTGTGTGTGTGTGAGTGAGTGAGAGAGAGAGATTGAGAATGAGACTAAGAGACGGAGAGAGGAGGCAGGCAGAGAAACCAGGAGATGGTGGGGAGAGAGGGAGAGATAGAGAGATGAGGCAGAGGGTCTAGGACAGGGAGAGTGAGTGTGGGCAAGAAAGAAAGGTGTAGACAGAGATGGTGGGAGGGAGAGATATAGGACAGATAGAGAATTGGAGAGTCAGAGAGAGGCAAGGATTTGGAAACGGAGAGCGAGATGGAGACAGACAGGACATACAGGGAGAGAGGGAGAGGGAGGGCAGAGCAAGGGAAGGGAGACGGACAGGACAAAGGAAACAGTCGGGATTTATGGAGAGACAATACTGAGAGAGACAGAAGCTTGCTTGTGTGTGTGTGTGTGTGTGTGTGTGTGTGTGTGTGTGTGTGTGTGTGTGTGTGTGTGAAAAGCCGTGACGTTATGCAAACTAGTAGAAATGCCACACTAATAGTGACTGAATGATTCTTTGCAGTATGTTTGAATCTGCGCTTTATTAAAACCAGTCAGTAGTTATTGTGAGCTGCACTGCTGAATGTGTTACTCTGACACAGATAGGGCAGTGGAGGCTCAATGGTTAAGCCTCTGAGTTATTGATCAGAAGGTTGGATCTCCAGCACTGCCAAGCTTCTGCTGTTGGGCTAAATATCTATGCACCAGGGGTGCTGTATCATTACCCCAACCTCCTAATAAGCTGGGGTATGCGAAGAAAAGAATTTCAATGTATATGTGATGAATAAAGACTGCCTCTTCTTTCTTCTTTTTCTTAGCCACAAATGAAGCATTCTTTACACCATGTGATTGCAGTGCTATTAGATGTTTATTTTAGGTCATTGGAAAGGATTGCAGTGAGTTCTGCTGTGTGTGTGTGTGTGTGTGTGTGTGTGTGTGTGTGTGTGTGTGTGTGTGTGTGTGTGTGTGTGTGTGTGTGTGTTCTCACATATCCTGCACTTGATATAATTGAGTCACTTTGTAACTCTGTCTCAGGTGTTTGTCTAGACCACTAATCAAGCACCAATTAAAGAATGCGTGTCTGATATAAAGATATGGTTAATGAGTAGATGATTGATATGAATTAAATTGTCACTGTCACATACAGCATTATTTTTTCCCCTGCTTCTGTTCATGCTGTTAGAGGTGTATATGATGTATTTATTAGCACATCAAGCTGTTTTATTTGCGTGGGAATGTGAAACTTGCGGAAGATGATAAATCAGAGTATTGTGTGTTTAGCAGCATGCTGAAGCACCTGTCCAACTCGTCCAGACCACATTCCCCTCCTCCCTGCTCAAGTGTCTAAAAAATGCTGACTGCCTGCTCAAGTCTCGGTCCTGTGACTCTGCTATGTTTTGACTTTACAGTATCGGTTTAAACGCTTTGCGCTCTGCTCCATCTCTGTCCCCAGAGCAGGGTGTTGCTAGGCTCACGTGGCATGCCTTGTAATTTGAAATCTCCATTTTGTTGTGAGGAAGCATATTACTCCTCTCATTTTTTTATTCTGTTAAAGCCTGGGGGATTTTTGCATGCACACACACAAACTGATGGTTTTGGGCCAAGGTGAAAAGGGACACTGGAGTACAGAGCAGATGCCAGAAGCTAGAAAAGCCTCCTGATTGATTGTGTGTGTGTCTCTGTGTGTGTGTGCACCATCAGAACAGGTTAGAGACAAATACTTCCCTCTGCAATTGATCATAATTTTTTCCTCTGCAGTGCATTAATGTTGCTTGTTTTTCCATAACTGAATGCACTACCTGGTTTGCACTTGTGTTCTTAAATGCAAGGAACCATTATGGGATTTTAACAAAACATAAATGATTTCTCAAACATCTTTTCCCCCCAGCAGGGCTGAGTATGGTGCTGCTGACGTGTAAACTTCTGAAATCTCCCATGTGCGTGTCTGTGTGAGAAGATGATGGAGTTATCTGTTGGATAGATTGCAGCAATCCTTCCTGATTAACTTTGGGTGCTGGGGATTAGCTGTTAACGTTCGCGGCAGTAAATCACCATCCTACGTTGCAGTGAATGTGAGGAACGAGCCAGGCATTGAAACCACTCCAGGTTCTTAACATAGTTACGTCATGTTACCGGATAACTGGTTAGCTGTTTCTATTTCTGCCCTCTCATGCTCTCTCTCTCTCTCTCTCTCCCTCCCTCCCTCCATTTCCTATTTAGAGAATGAGGCCAAAGCCTTGAACTGCATTTCACCCTTTAAACCAATAAACAAACCCACATCACAATACTGGACCTCTAGACCTTCAGCTGTCCTGATTAGTGACGTAAAAATCTCATTCCAGGATGTCGTATCAATAATTCATTCTCAGAACGCACAGGTAAAGTAAAAGCTCCAGTGTGCTGTCCAGTCCCATGTGTTAGTCAATAACTGATTAAGTGCTGAGAATGATCCTCCACCCAAATAATACCTGATCTGTGCTGGTCCTGTGGGGTCCTGACCATTAAAGAACAGAGTAAAGGGGACTAACAGAGTGTGTAGAGAAACAGATGGACTACAGGCTGTAATTGTAGAAATACAAAGTGCAGCTATATGGGAAGTGGAACTGAGAAAATGGAAACAGAGTTTAGAAAAAAGGACGTGGTCATAATGTTATGCCTGATCTGTGTACATATAAACTCAGGAAAGCACATTGTGACATGACAGTGTTGATACTGCATATTGGCGTTATCTTTTAGTAGTTTGCACCTTTGATAAAACTGTAGCTGTAATGTTCTGTTGTTTACAAATTAAAATAAAGCTTGGAAGGATGTAGCAGGATTTGCAGGTAAACAAGGAACATGTAATTTGTCTCAAGAGGATGTGAAGGGGCTAAAGGTGTTGGTTTCACTCCTGTGATAGAGAGAATAAAGGAATGGGAGTGGAAAGGAGAAAAAGTGAAAGGAGGAAGTGTGTGTGTGTGTCTGTGGGAAGTATCCTCCAGTGGAGATAAGCTGCACTCTGCTCTGTCGCTGCAGTGATACGACTGGCTGCCTCTCACCGGTGCTCTGGGGGATTGGCTGACCCACTTCGCTTTCAGCTGAAATTATTTTTGCATATTAGCACAACAACCAGACTGCGGGTAGATATTGGCTCGTCTAGCACCTCGGGGGATGGGTGTCTCTCTTAAATGGGTGTGGTTCTGTTTAACAGGGGTGTGGCTGTCTGAATGTGGGCATGGCTTTCTCAGTGGGGCTGAGCAGAGATGAGCTAATCAGCCATCTACAGCGTCAAGTACTCCATTTCACTATAGACACTTTAGCATTGCACGTGTGTGTGTGTGTGTGTGTGTGTGTGTGTGTGTGTGTGCGTGTGTGTGCGCGCGTGCGTGCGTGTGCTCATTCAGCAGTATTTGTAGAGGATGCTGCAGTCTCCTGAGACAGACTGCAGGAGCTGACCTGCTTTAAAAACACTGTATCCACCGCGCAGTGCGCAGAATGTAAATCATTTTACATTGTTTCACCTAGAGGATCTAAGGAAATAAACTGTCTTGACTGTGGTTATTTCTGATTTATTCTGTATGTTTCAGAAACGTTGTCTCTTTACTGTTCATTAGTTAGTTAGTTATGTAGCCAGTTTCTTAGTAAACCACCAGTTTTGTGGAGTAACACATGTCCAACCCCACAGTTGTACAAAAATAACTCGTGCATGGGGGCTACTTGGTATACAGTACAAATACTTAATAAAACAATTACAGTTTAATTGTATATAAAATTGTCTTGTCAGTTTATCGTAATAAAACAATTACAATGTTTAGACACTTCACACATTTTAATGGTTTATTGTTGGAGTTAATGTTGTGGAATGTTCGCATACATCTTACTTATGCTATTGCTGCCATAAACAGTTTTTCCCTCACCAGCATCTCTCTCTCTCTCTCTCTCTCTCTCTCTCTAACACACACTTACTCTCTCACTCAAATCCATTTACTATTAGTGTTAACTTGGATGCTGTACACATCACTGTGAACAAGCTGTTACTGCATAAACAAAAAGAAAATAAATATTAGAACATTCATATAACAGCCAGAGCTGCTGTCCAAACTGCACTGTTATACACAATTATTGCACACTTTTGGGCCAATCAGATTTGAAGACTTGACTGTGCTATGGTCATAAATTGTTACAATACACAATTAAAAAAAAATTGTGTTTAAAATGAAAAGCATCTGTTTGGACATTTAAATTATTCAAAATGTTAGATTTTCTACAAAGAGGCTGGAAAGCATTTTGTGTTGTGTTGCTGAATGTCAGTGGCATATTTCGTGTATGGTACAATGTCCTATTGTATGCTGGACTTGTACCCCATTGACCTGAGAGACAGGATAATTTATGTTTAATGATTTTAGTCAAAGAGCCTTACACAAGGCAGAAAGCCAAAATGATTATATAATTGCACAATGTACACCAAAAGACATGAAAGTTGTGAAACTCTGCTTGATATGCCAGTGCAAAATGTGCAGATAAAATAAAATTCACCTCTAACCTGGTTATCAAAAACTGCATTAATAATACATTGATCAGTTCAATATCTTCAGCTCTTAGTACTGCTGAATTAATAGGCAGTGGTAAATTAGATAAACTCTTTTGATGTGCATGTGCTGCTTAACACAGCAGGCAATCTTATTTACAGCTTCAAGATGAAAACATGGATTTTTTTTATGTGCTCTAAATTTTTCCGCAGCCTTTTGCCAGTTTGAAAAGCCTCCTTTCACAAATGTGATGTCAGCTCTTGTCCAATTCTCATTAATTAGCTTCTTTGTTATAGCAGAGCAACATGTGAAGCACAAGGCTTTATTCAATTAATTTCAGTTTTATTTCTATAGCGTTTTTATCAGTGGTTATTGTCCCAAAGCAGCTTTACAAAGCTTTTTTTTTCTTATATTAGTAATCTTTCTGAGATGAAAGACTACATGAGCTTCAAATGAAAGACTGGAGTCAACAATCACACCAGGATCTTTACAGTGGCACAGGATGGAACTGAAGGGCCACTTGGCTTACTTCTATCGCCTTGTCGTCCTAGTACAAGTACTTCTGTCTTATCAGAATGATGTAGAAGAAAGTTATTCAGCATCCCTTTACACCTTCCTCAACTTTATTAAGTGTCAGGGCTTTGCTGAGACATACAGCTGTGTGTCAACATAACAGTGGGAGCTGATACAGTGTTTATAAATAATTTTACCCAGAGGTAGCTTGTATAGAGAAAACAGCAATGGGCCTAAAACGGAACTTGTGGAACACCATACTTTAACTTAGTATGCTTAGAAAATTCACCATTATCATCTACAAACTGATAACGGTCAGTCAAATAGGACCTGAACCAGGAGAGGGCCGATCCCTTAACTCCAACATTTATAGTCTGTGAAGGAGAATAGTATGATTGATGGTGTCAAAAGCTGCGGTAAGGTCAAGTAACACAACCCTGATCGGGCGAGTAGTCGTCATTTATCTCTTTAACCAGCGCTGTCTCTGTGCTTAAAATCTGACTGATGGATTTCATGAATGTTCATGAAAGTGCTATAACCTTTTGTAGGCTTTTGCTGATGAAGGGGAGGTCAGTTTTTTTTAATCAGGGGTTTGGGGTAGTACAGTGGCTCGATGGGTTGAACTTGCCTCACAGTAATAAGGTCCTGTGTTTAATCCCAGTGAGGAGCCTTCATGTCCTCCCCCTTGCTCGTATGGGGTCGCCCTGGGCATTCAGGCTTCCTCCCATAGTCCAAAGACATCCAAGTTATCCAAATTGGAGGTGAGAAATTGCCCATGACTGTTTTTGAAATTGAACATGGATTAATGAAACGTGTGTATCGTTGTAACCTTGTTCCTGTCATTAATAGCCGTAGATGCTGATGCGATGTTAAATAAACCAGTAAACATAACAAGGGGTTTGATAATTACTAGTTTAAAGAATTTAGGTACATAGCCAGTGCTAAATAAAGTTTTTTGCCTAGTTTATCATTGTAATCATATGTGATGCCTCTTCCGCTGCCAGTTAGATGAGGCTTATGGATGTAACTGTATCTGGGAGGATGAGCTTCTTTTGATGCTGTATATTCATTTGGTTTGATCCATGATTCTTTTAAACACAGTACATTAACCGGTGTGGTGGTGTGTGTTTTGTTATAATAGTTAGCTGTGGCTTCACAAGCTGGGCGACACTGACTCATTATAACCTCCTAATTAGAAGCTGATTAAAAACGTGCGTGTGTGTGTGTGTGTGTGTGTGTGTGTGTGTGTGTGTGTGTGTGTGTGTGTGTGTGTGTGTGTGAGTGTGTG
>JANCOA010000009.1:17674921-17685146 GCA_024363135.1 Leptodoras oyakawai | reverse complement strand
ACACTCACACACACTCTCACAGAAACACACACTCTCACACATACACACACTCTCACATACACACACACTCTCACATACACACACACTCTCACATACACACACACTCTCACATATACACACACTCTCACATACACACACACTCATACACAAATATACACACTCACATTCACACACACACACACACACATACATACACACACTCTCACATACACAAATACACACTCACACACTCTCACACATACACATACATACACATATATATACACACACACTCACACACAGATACGGTCAGACGTGTTTTAATATTGTGGTGTGTGATGGCGGCGCTCTGTGTGTGTGTGTGTGACGGCGGCGCTCTGTGTGTGTGTGTGTGTGTGACGGCGGCGCTCTGTGTGTGTGTGTGTGTGACGGCGGCGCTCTGTGTATGTGTGTGTGACGGCGGCGCTTTGTGTGTGTGACGGCGGCGCTCTGTGTGTGTGTGACAGGGTGACCCGGGAGCACAGGGAGAACCTGGCCAGGCTGGCCAAGCAGTTCAGCAACAAGGCCAAGGAGTCGGTCAGGAGGATTCGCTCCAACGCCGTGGCGCAGGTGAAGAGGAGTAAAGAGGGCGTGTCCGAGGACACCGTCCGCCTGGTCGAAAAGCAGGTGAGCGCGTTGAGAGCGTAACAAAGCTCTTTATTACTCGTTCACACCGGGACTCGTTACGCCGTCGGAGTAAAACACCGGCCCTAAGCTTCTAATCAGTTTTAAAAATAAAACTCGGATCAACAAACCCCTGATTACATCAGACCCGTTTAATTAAAGCCTTCCCCCAAACCGCTCGCGTTGAAGCGTGCTTTAAACCAGGAATGCTAAAATACACCGCGTGTTTGTTTCTCTCTGATGTCTGATCCCCAGGTTCAGCAGATGGCGGACGCTTTCGCAGCGGACATCGACAAACAGCTCGCGTCCAAAACCAAAGAGCTGCTCAGCTGACGGGGACCGTCTGACGGAGCGCTCGGCCGCGGCGTACGGCCCGATTCGTGTCAGAAGCCGGATTTCCTAAAACCCGAGTCGACCTTATTCCTGGACGTAAATATCCCGCGGCGGCTGTGGACGGCGGTGCTGGGGCGCGAGCCGTTTGTGTGGTTTTTTCATCACGCGTAAACACGGGACCACGCCCGTCCTCACATCCTCACATCCTCACACAAACAGCCGGGAAACAGCAGAGATGGAGTTTTAATGTGATTGCGGTTCCTCCCTGCTCATCAGAGCGACGCCACACAGACACGTTTATGTAAGAAAGTCCAGAAGTCGATCTTAACTCCAGGATGGAGCTCGTAATAACTATAAGGTGTCTGTCTGCCGGTTTAGCTGCTGGCTTTAAAAAACATTTCTTTATGTCAGAATAAAATATGAAGCATTTTTGGAGCAGTCGTCTTTTTTCTTTTGTACAAGTGACATCCAATCTCCGGAGCCTGATCCGTTACGCTTTGGACGGAGATCCACAAAGCACCCAAACGCCTGGACTCGCACAAAACTGCAGAGAAAAAGCCGTCAGGGTTAGTGAATAAACAGGCGTTTGGACGAGGCGGTCCGCAGGCAGGTTTTCACCGGGGCCGGGTCCATATGTCAGTAATTTGGGGGCATTGTGTATCTTGGCCTGGACTGGAGGCTCATGATCGATGAAGGGGGTGAAAATCCTGAGTCGCTGGCTCCGCGCGCCGGCCTGAAAATTGCTTTCAGCTGATAGCTTCACTTCGCTTTACATTCATCACGCGGATTGCGGCGTGTCTCTTTCTGTTTACTGCCGCCATGACGGAGGCGATCGGGGTGGCAGGAGCCGGGGCCAAATGTTTTTCCTTCTGTGTCGCTGAAAATATACACGTATAAATCGACTCTGTAAACGTTCGGATTGGAAAGCGAGCTCCTTGGTCAGAGTCTCACTCTCGATTACGCATTCGTCTCAAACACGTCTTAATATAAAGCCACAGGGGAAACAAGATGGCCGCTCCGTCTTGGCAGCTCCGGCCGAGCGACTGGGACGAGCGCTTTGCCTTCGCTTTAGTTTTAGATTACTGTTTATACCTCGGGAGGTGTTGATGGATTTTCTAGAACGGCGGCTCTGAAAGTAGTCCCGGCTGTAACGCGAGCCGCCGTGTGATGTTTTTAATGTTGGAACCGTTGCTATAGCAACAGCTCCTTCACAGGGACAGGACATGGTTTAATAACGTTAATATAGGATTGGTAATAGTGACAGTTTTGTGTTTGGACGCGTTTATGTTTATATGTTTATACGTTTATGGAAGGAGTCTCCAGTTCCGGCAGCTTGTAACGTTTTACAGCACGGACTTCCTGTTTCTCTGTAACGGGATAAACTGCTTTTCTCTGCTAATGAGAAATCTCTGCTCATTCGTATCGTGGAAGTTTCACAACTTGAAACGTTTAAAATGAGATTATTTTCCTGTAGCTGCACACCCCGCTGTGTGTTACTCCTCCTGTGTGTGTGTGTGTGTGTGTGTGTGTGTGTTAGTCTATTAGTCTAGCCTAATTTATGGATATATGTTAAGATGCATTATGAGTGTTCTGATGATTATAGATGGGTGCAGGGCGCTGACAGGAGGAGTGTGCAGATTTGGGATGCGACCACAGGATGAGGAGAGAGAGAGAGGGAGAGAGAGGGAGAGAGAGAGGGAGAGAGAGAGAGGGAGAGAGAGGTCTGACCATAAAGCATCCATCTGTCTCCTTCATTCTTTCTTCTTCCGGAAAGTAGAAATGTGAAATGCATTACTCTGTCTGTCTTTCTGCTGCTTTTTCTTTGCCGTCTGGTTTATATGCAGATTTATTTACGCTCGAGCTGCATCATTCATCCCGGTGTATAGTCTCGTGGCAGCGCGAGCGCCGATATGCCTGTTTCAGTGGAGAGCACGAGCACTTGTGCAAACGGCGGGGTCTCCAGCGAAGAAGAAGAAGCGGCCTATTATTCTCCTCCCGGGCCGCGCTGATTACGGTGTGTGCGCGGCGCGGTGGATGGGTGGTGAGGCGCGAGGAGGACGGTGGGGCTCGAGAGCGCGTTTAATCACTTCAGCGCCTCTCCGAATTGGCTCGCGCGTCCTCGCTTGTCTGTGGAGTGCGCGAGGCCACCGGCGGCCTCATCAAGGACCCAATCAGCTTAACTGCGGAATGCACTTCGGAAAGCGATCGCTCTTTCCCCCTCTCTTTCCACCAGAGCCTGTAAAAAAAAAAAAAAGGGCACGCGGCCTCACTGCATATGCAAATTGCACTGAGGGAAAATTAACGCGTTTCATTTTTCTTTTGTTGCTCAGGTTTTATTCCCGTCTCAGGCTGGTTTCAGCGCCTCAGGCTTCAAAAGTCTACAATTATTTCAAGGTGCATCATTTCCGTTTTTTGAGTCTGGATCTTTTTTGTGTGTTTGTTTGTTTTTTTTACATCTGAGGAACCGATTTGGAGAATGACTCTTTAATCAGCTCTCCTGTTTCTTAACAAAATGACAGCTGAGTCATGCGAGCTGTGCGCCCTGAGCTGTGAGCCGCCCTGATGCACGGCGCAGGATGGAGAAGTCATTACTCCTCACCCTGCACAGCACATCACATCACATCACATCACAAGCAGCAATCTGCACTGAAAAGCCTCCGAACGCTGCATGCAGCCATCAAGCCCGAGCACGTCTCTCCCACTTCCAGCAGAAAGAGCTGAATAATGCAGCGCACCTTTAAATGTTTATGTGCTCAGAGCTGATTGGACCCCAGGGGCCGCGGATTCACCCGCTTTAAAACTTCCCCATTTCTTTCTGATCTGTCTCTCTGGGTCCCGTCACTCACTTCACTCCACTCCGGTTTAACCAGGCACGTCGTCCCGAGCAGCAGAAACTATAACGTCTATACGTTTCTCCCTGTGTGTTATCCCTGTAATGAGCACACGGTGCAAAGGAACACCTCCCTCGGGTGTCACCCTGGGGCTGGAGATGGGGTTAAACACTTCTGTGATGATTCATCTGTCAGGTCCAGAACAGAAATACTGCATGGAGTATTTAAAATACAACTATTTTAATTAAAATACTTTATTTAATTTAGTTTTTGTTACATATAAAATATATACTATAAACATTCTAGAAATGCATCCTGAGAGCGGCACGATACTTGGTGTTTTTTTCTGCAGTGACATTAAAGCTTTATAAGGGGATTATAACTCTGGTGTATCTGTCACCTGTATGAATCCAGGATGCAGACGTGACGATGCATCTTAACTTTTGCTGCATTTAGAGGAAAGTGGCTCGAGCTCAGGTGAGTCGTCTGATCCTGGTGCACCTCCCTCACCTCCCTCACTTCCTTCACCTCCCTCACCTCCCTCATCTCCCTCACCTCCTTCACCTCCCTCACTTCCTTCACCTCCCTCACCTCCTTCACCTCCCTCACCTCCCTCACCTCCTTCACCTCCCTCACTTCCCTCGCCTCCCTCACTTCCTTCACCTCCCTCACCTCCCTCATCTCCCTCACTTCCTTCACCTCCCTCACCTCTCACCTCCTCCACTTCCCTCACTTCCTTCACTTCCCTCACCTCCCTCGCCTCCCTCGCCTTCCTCACCTTCCTCACTGCCCTCACCTCCTTCACCTCCCGCACTTCCCTCACTTCCCTCGCCTCCCTCGCCTTCCTCACCTTCCTCACTGCCCTCACCTCCCTCACCTCCTTCACCTCCCTCACTTCCCTCACTTCCAGAATCTCCCTCACCTCCCTCACTGCGCTCACCTGCCTCATCTCCCTCACTCCCTCGCCCCCATCACCTCCCTCACTTCCCTCACTTCCCTCAGCTCTGCTGGAGCGCAGACCTGAATCCCACCTTCGAGAGGATTGCATGTTGAAGTTGGAGTGCTTAAGTCTGTCATTACCGATCGTCCGGACATCGTGATTACCGACACGGGAAGAATTATACATTTAGCTTTTATGTCCGAGACGATTTCCTGCCCTCGTCTTGATCTTAAGCCAAGTAGATACCCAGCCTGCCCCCCTCCACACACACACACACACACACACACACACACACACACACCCTGCACCCTGCCGTCTCCGGGGTCTCATGACTGGCTGTAATCAGCATGTGCGGACCCCGGGATGAGGAGCGGCGGGTGGAGCTGCGTATCCACCACATGTTATTTATGCTTTATCAAACCACACACACATCCTCAGAAGAACTCCTGCAGAAGAACGTCTGCTTTTCATCATACGCTCCTCAGGTCGATATTAGTGAAATATGTTTTGCTGTCAGTGCTTTGTACGGCTCTACACTACACCAGTGTGATGATGTGTGAAATTATTACTGAAGGAGCGTTATTTCCTCCACCCTGTCGCACTTCTGATATCTGGAGAGATGGAGAGATGGAGAGATAATAAAGTGGATCCCAGCTCCAGAACCATCTTCATTATTTGGGTAGAATTGTGTCTAGGGTACAGTTACAGGGTGTTATTCCTACTCTAGAATAAGACACGCCCACATGGGCGGGGCATACGCACAGTATATGGTCTACAGAGCTTTTAATTGGATGAAGACGGGAGAAGTACAAAATGAGTCATGAAATAATTTCTGTCGTTTTCTCTCCATGTAGAAGCACGTCTGAACGTATTACTTTATTTTAATTTATTTTTGATTACTTTGAATCTGTCGATCAGAGCTGAGGAGGTCGGGGCGTACGAGAACGCGCCGTAATAACCGGGCGGATCCTGACATTCAGATAGAGATGTCAGGGTTCAGGCGGGAGTCAGCGGTCCGATTTATCATCCGACGACGTTTTGCAAAACCGAACAACTGCAGCAGCATTCCGAGGCTTTAAAGCGGCGTCTCGTGTTACACGCTCCACCGATATTTATTATGTCGCTGTGACACAGGATTCGAGTCTGCCATATGTTGGACTTATCTCTCTCTCTCTCTCTCTCTCTCTCTCTCTCTCTCTTTCTTTCTTTTCAGGATTAAACTCGCCTGGTACTGTGTTGTACGGTAGAAGCAGGGAAGGTCTGGAGAACCCGAGACTTCTTGCTGGGATGCTTGTTCCTAAGCCTCGTGCCAGCAGTGAGGACAAAACGACTGCTTTACAAACTAATACATGATAACCTTTGCAATAAAGACGTATCATTTGGAGCACAAATGCAGCGAGCGGACAGGAAGTCTGCTAATCTGAAACCCGATGCGAGAGGAAGGAAGGACTCAGGAACCAGCCTTCAGAGCTTTCACCGATCATATTCATCACAGGGCTGAGGGCCCAGACTCATTAGGCCACAGCACTGCACTTAACTAAACATCTTTTCCATAAAATAAATGCTTCCAGGTTAGGCCTCAGCACAAACCCTGCTCGCATCTGATCCCAATTAGTTGTGTGAGATGGCTACGGCCTGAGCTCAAGCAGCGACGATGATGATGATGATGGTGGTGGTGGTGATGATGAGGGTGCAACTCTCTCTTGGAGCTGTTGTAGTCCAGTGATCTTTTATTTAAACAAGGTGCGAATCACGTACAGTAGTGATCTACACTAATAGGAGGCAAAGAAATCAGTTTTGTTGGGAGTGATTTTTTCTTTGGGTCTGCATCAGGACAGAATAAATGGTACAAAAAAAGCTGGAGGTTTTTTACCTTCATGTTAGTGTTAGACAGAGGAACAAACACCACGCTGATGTTAATGAGCTTAGTAACGTCCTGGTTTAAATTACAGTACTGATCCGTGTACAGGTCATAAATACAGCCAAATAAATTCATTAAAATATCTTGAGCAGGTGCAAACAAATAAAATGCTGCATTTGTGTGGATGTTGAGCAGGAAAACCTGAAGAAAAGACCTTCTCGACTTGGGGTTCTTACCCAGGAACTCTGCATGGTCTCCTCAACTCCATGTCATTGTTAACGTCTTTAAGTCTGACGTGATTCAGCTAAAGGGAAACTTACAGTACGTACAGAATAAGAGATGGAGTGAAGAAGTGCTGCTGTGACTCTGAGCTCAGGGTGGAGTGTGGAGGTCGGCGTTAACCTGAGGACAGATACGGAGATGTTGGGAGATCCTGACACACTGAAGGAGTCTGTAACGTTCTCAGCTGAAGTAACTCCAGGCTTTAGGTTCCATGTCGTCTCTGTATTAGCGGGGTGAGGACAGTTTACTACGCGCCTCTGTCTGAGACTGAGAGCTTTCTGGATGGTTGGATTGATTTCTCCAGTTTTCTGAAAAGGAAGAACCTTGTTATGGGGTCTAACAGGGAACCTTTAAGGGTTCTTAGTTCCTGGGCTTTGAACTGCAGTTTATTTTTGTCTTGAACCTTTTTAATTTTTTTTTTTAAAGAAAAAAATTATTTTCAGAAAAGACCAAAAACCCCAGATGCCTAGGTTTTGCTTTTCAAAGCTTTTCTTTCGGTGTCTGTCTGTGTTCTGTTTGATTAGTATTTAAATTTTTAATTGTATGTATTTTATTGTTTGTGTGGGTCAAAGATAGATTATTATAAACCTATTTATTTATTTATTCATTTAAATTACATTTTATTTTCCCTTCATAATTACGCCCATTTCCTTTTTATTATCCATCATCATCTGTAAATATTCTCTAAAATCCTACATCTATTTACATTTTTAAATCTATCTATCTATCTATCTATCTATCTATCTATCTATCTATCTATCTATCTATCTATCTATCTATATATAGTTTATAACTTGGCTCTGGGCTGTAATCTCTGTTAGTATATGTTCCTGTGAGTATTGTGAGGTTTTGTGAAGTTTGGATTTAATTACAGTCGTTTCCAGTGAATCTGAGAGATGGGTCGTACCTGAGGCCCGCTGTTACACTGAGGTGAGATTGGAGATGGTGGAGGATGAGGTTGGAGAAGGTGGAGGATGAGGTTGGAGATGGTGGAGGATGAGGTTGGAGAAGGTGGAGGATGAAATTGGAGATGGTGGAGGATGAGGTTGGAGAAGGTGGAGGATGAGGTTGGAGAAGGTGGAGGATGAGGTTGGAGAAGGTGGAGGATGAGTTTGGTTGGAGATGATGGAGGATGAAATTGGATATGGTGGAGGATGAGGTTGGAGATGGTGGAGGATGAGTTTGGTTGGAGATGATGGAGGATGAGGTTGGAGATGGTGGAGGATGAGTGAGGTTGGAGATGGTGGAGGATGAGGTTGGAGATGGTGGAGGATGAGATTGGAGAAGGTGGAGGATGAGTGAGGTTGGAGAAGGTGGAGGATGAGTTTGGTTGGAGATCGTGGAGGATGAGGTTGGAGATGGTGGAGGATGAGGTTGGAGAAGGTGGAGGATGAGTTTGGTTGGAGATGGTGGAGGATGAGGTTGGAGATGATGGAGGATGAGGTTGGAGATGTTGGGGGATGAGTTTGGTTGAAGATGGTGGAGGATGAGGTTGGAGATGTTGGGGGATGAGTTTGGAGATGCTGCTGAGTGCTGAAGGTTGAGAGGCCGCAGTGCCGCTGGCAGTGTAGCAGAAAGTCACATGGACACTTTAATAAATAAGAGAGAATTCCTGCTGCCCTGGACAGAGTGGTGCAGATCCACACGCTGCTCCTCAGGTTAATACTGTGGGGCTCAGGCAATAATTGTTTCCTGGTGTGTTCTCAGACACAGAATTATAAATTACACGTTGATTGAGATCTTTCTCGGGTCTTGGGGTTGAAGCGGTGAGAGGAAGTGAGGAGCCGCTGGAGTCTCGTCTGAGGTTCAGCTGTCACTAAAGCAGAAGAGACAACATTTCATTTCATTGAGAGAGAGACGTGGAGGATAATAAGAGTCGTTTTTCTCTTCACACGTCACAGAACAAGCCGGGGGTGGAGGGAGGGAGGGGTGGTGGGTTTGGAGAACAGGACAAGATAAAAGAGGACAGAAAGTTCAGAAGAGGACAAGGAGATAAAACAGAGCAAAAGATAAAAGAAGAAGAGAGATATTAAGAGTAGGCAGAGGAGGACAAAGCAGAATGAAAGAGAAAAACAAAAGAAGAGTGAACGCAGCAAAAAGAGGACAAACAAACGAAGGGGGCGGAGCAATAATATTTTTTTTAAGCACAGAACTAGACAAAAGAAAGAAATAACAGTGCTGAAGGAAAAAAGTGGACAAAAGAGGAAAGAACAGAACAGAAAAAGAAAGAGAGACAGAAAAGACAGAACAGAACAAAACCACCAGAACAGGGTTGTCTTTATTCACTGTATCAGTCACATCATTTCTTTTCAGATGTTTTAATGAGTAATCAGCAGGACCTGTCCATCATCTCCATCCAGTCTTCTGCTGCTTCTCCATGGCAACAGAGGAAGAGCTGGTCCTGCGTGGAGAAGACGCCATCACGTGGCTGTGAAGCAGAAGACAGCAGGATCTGCGCCCTGACTCTCCAGCTGAATGCTGCTCAGGCGTGTAGCTGCTCTGCTTCATGCTGTCAGTTCTTTCATTTCATGAATAAATTCTCTTTGTTTTGAATCCTAAAAGGACAGAAGTTAGAAGGACAAACCTTCCGCTTTTAAACTTGTTCCGAGATCACAGATCAAACCTGTAATGCTGGACCTCAGCCAGCAGGGGGAGACAAACCACACACACAATTCACGCGTTGATTTTATTGATTCTTTATGTAAGATTTTGTGGCTGTTATTATCGTCAGTGAGCTCAGAAAGTTTAAACAGACACCTGAGGAAGACACCCACCCCACAGCTGTCTATTACACCTCACCTGAGGTTTTGAGGTTTCTCACTCTCTGACCCTGGGGCTGTTATGTATGGAGACATCAGAGAAGCGGGCTTCCACAGTGAGAGCGAACGCTAGGGGGCGTGTCGCTCCTAATTACAGCCGTCACTGATTGGCTGCCGGAATCTACAGGCTGGACGAGCAACCAATCATCTTCAGGCTTCCTGAAAAGTCACACGATCCGATCAGAACATCCTGAGATCCTTTTATTGAAGCCTGGTGGTGGTAGAATCATCTCTCCGCTTCCTGGTTGTTTCTCTGACTAATCCTCTCTTTACCCAATCACTGGCTTTTGGTGAACAAGCTTTCTTTCTTTCTTTCATAATTATATTCAGTTTGACTTTTTTCTCTCATTTTCCTCATTATCTATCTATCTATCTGTCTTTATTTCTTTCTCTATCTACAGGTGTTAGACAATGAAACTGGAACACCTGTCATTTTAGATCACAATAATGTATTAGTATGGTGTAGGGCCTCCTCCTCCTTTTGTGGCCAATACAGCGTCAGTTGGTCTTGGGAATG
>JANCOA010000009.1:17597259-17608095 GCA_024363135.1 Leptodoras oyakawai | reverse complement strand
TGTCATGCTGATTGGCTTACTTTCACCATGTTTTCAGTGAAGGTTATAAACGGCTGCCATATACTGTAAAACCTCCCTGCGGACCCTTGTAAAGTATACCTGACCTTTTCAATTCTGAGATTATATAGAGCTTCCCTTATCCAATGACTGTGCGTCGGTACATTTCTGTCTTTCCATTTCCATCATCTGGCAAGGAGCGAGCTAAAACCAAGCATCTCTCTCTCCAGTCTATCTACATATATATCTTCTGGGACCATAGCAAACAGTGCAATGACTGGAAAAGGCAACAATTGTTTATTACAGACCTCTGAATAGGTTTTAAAAATGTTGACCGGGACTTTTTTAAGGATTTAAAAAAATCATGTCATTGTTCATGTGGTGAAGTTTTGCATAAGGTTATCTATTGTGCCTAGGAGGAGTCTCCAGCATCAGCTGCATTAATGGAGTGACTGTTTATAGCTGCTGTAATGAAAGTGGAAATTTGAACGAACTTCATTGAAGGATGGTCCACCATTAAATGGATTATAATACGTCACTGGGACGTCGCCGTGGTATCATTTTCCTCTAAAAGTACAACACAGAGTTGTATTTTCCTTGCATCTGTCTTGTCAATGGTGTATATAAGAGCATTGATTGTTTTCCAGTTGGAAGAAATGAACCTGCTGAACATAGGAAGACGGTATCCTGAAGGATAAGAAGCCATACTGTTGAAATATGAATATGCTTTTCATATTTTCTCAAGCATGGTTTATTCAAAGCAGGTGTGATGAAGTGGAACTGGATTTAATCTCGGAGCGTTCTGTCTGTCATCACGCTCAGCTGATTAGCCGGCGTGTGTTACTAGAATAACAGTATTCCTCTGCTAGAAACGTTGGCAGCACAAAGTTTTGTAAGTAGATCTTCAGAAATGCCATCATCTTCTGCATGCTGTAACGTGCAGTCTCGCAGACGATTCGCGCTCTGATTAAATGCCACGGATAGCTGAGAACCAGAAAATCTCATGTTTGTTGTTGCTAGAAGATTGAAGATTTGTAGTGTGCAGGAAAAGATGAATTACAGCAGCATTCTGTTTTTGGCCGTACGGTACAAAGACCTGGTCCGTCTGATTGATTGGCCCGTTAAAGCGACAGACTCTCTCTATCCTCACATACCAACAAATTAGGATTATAATGATGTATTTTTATCACAGCACTGTTGAATTCTGTATTCTGATTGCTCAAAGGGTGCGGATTAATTTTCTCTAACAGCAGCTCAGACAGCTGAGCAGGTTTATGTTAATGCACTTGTTCCAATATGGTATTGTTTCTATAGCAACAGCTCATTCAGAGGGACTTGATGTGTGTTTGGGGTTATTGTCCTGTTGGTTGATGGTCTGAGGTTCTGCTGTAGAATTCTGAGGTCTTCCTTCTTCATTATTCCATACACTTTGAGCAGGGAACCAGTTCCACTGGCAGCAACTGCGTGATGCTACCACCACCAAGCTTCACAGTTTGTACTTGGGGTTGAATGCCTCACCTTTACTCCTCTAAACGTACATCTGTTCACTGTGGCCAAACAACTCAAACTTTCTCATCTGACCATAAAACATTCCTCCAGAAGGCCGTGTGGTCAGATACAAACTGTAGTCGAGGTTGAAGGTGTTGATTTTGGAGCAGGAGCTTCTTCCTTGTACAGCAGCCTCTCAGTCCATGGTGATGTAAAACCTGCTTGGCGTAGACAAGGTGCTCCAGCAGCTTCTGGTTCATGGTAGGTCTCTGTTTTGGAGGTTCTTGTTGTTCCTGACCATCTGAACCAGTTTCCTCTCAGCTGAGGGTGACCTCCCAGTATGGGTTTTCTTCCAGACCTTGGTGAAGCTGCTCCACCTCCCAGTAACTTGTAAACAGACAGTTGTTTGAACTGAGGATCTTGGAATCTGCAGTTGTTCAGAAACGGCTCCAGGAGACATTCCTGACTTGAGTAAATCTACGATCATTTTTTCAGATCTGCGCTGAGCTCCTTCCCTTGTTCTGAGTGTCGGTCAATCCACCAAGCGTCAAACAAACCCTTTTAATGTGGCGAAGAGAAGCTACCAGCTGTAGTCAATCATCATCCATAAAAGGAAGTTATGAGGCCTTGGCAAGTTAAAAGACATTTTGGAACTTTCAGCACCACTGAATTAATATTTTAAGTGGGTGTGTGTATAATTCTGACCTTGTGTTGATTTCAGAAAAACAAAAACAAACTGAAACTTGTGCTTTTTTTATTTTTAATTAAAGATGTTTGACACTCGTTCTGAAAAAGAACAGTTCAAAGAAATCAGTTAAAGCCCGGAGTTGCTATGAGATTTATGTCCATGACGAGTGTATGTAAAATTCCAAACACAACTGCATCTATCCATCTATCCATAACTATCTGGTGATATTTTGGTTCCATCTGTCAAACTGTCCTCCTCTGATTCATCATTTTAAAATATATTATTTTAAATATATAATATATTATTTTAAATATATTCAGTGGTACTGTAGAAGTAGTCAGTTTGTGTTTGCTTGGTAAAGTGGTTTTGAGATCACTCATAAGGTTTGTTGTCGAGGCATTTCAGCAGCGGTTCCTCTCCCTGACTGTTGGTCACAGTCTTTAGAGCTGGTGTAAAGATGTGAGCATGTGTGAACAATGTGGGATATTAGGAATGCCTCGCCAGGGAACGATTGCATTAAAAGCGAATAAACCGACGCATTCTGGGCCTCAACAACCACATGAAAAATAACATCTAATGGCTTCTCTCTGAGAAAAGATCACCCACAGCCCAGCTCGAGCGTGCTCCAAGGGACAGCTTTAGTTTCCTAAAGACTCGCTGAGAAATGTGGTTGGCCTGTTAATATTCATAATGGAACTGCAAATGTGTTTTTGTAGCGTTGCAACATTGAAGAGACTTACTGTTCACATATGAGCTTCCAAATGAGGGAAGAAGTGTCTCGCTAAATCAGGGATGGATGGATTGACGGAATTGAATGGATGGATCGATGGGTGGATTGTTGGATGGAATGGTGGATAGTGAAACTGATAAATGGATAGATAAGTGAGTAGATGGATGGATAAATAGATAGATGGATTGATGAATGGATGGATTGATGGATGGATGAATGGATGGATTGATGGCTAATTAAACTGGTAAATGGATAAGTGAGTAGATGGATTAATGATTGGGTAGGTGGATGGATGGATGGATGGATGGATGGATAGATGGTCAAATAGATAGATGGTTGAATGGCTATTGTATATGGATAGATATACTATATGGACAGAGTAATGGATAAATAAATTGATTGATGGATTGATAGATAGATAGATAGATAGATAGATAGATAGGTGGATTGATGGACAGTTAAACTGAAATGGATAAATAAGCGAGTAGATTGATTGATAATTGGATATGTGGATGGATGGATTATCAAATAGATGGATGGTCGGATGGATTGATGGATACTTAAACTGATAAATGGATAGATAAGTGAGTGGATGGATGGATGGATGGATGCGTTTATGGATAGATGGTGAAATAGAGAGATGGTTGGATGGATATAGTATAGGGACAGAGTAATGGATAAATGGATGGATGGATGGATACTGGATAAATGGAAAGATGGATGGATGGATACTTAAACCGATAAATGGATAGATAAGTGAGTAGATGGATGGATGGATGAATTTATGGATGGACTGTGAAATATAGAGATGGTTGGATGGATATAGTATAGGGACAGAGTAATGGATAAATAAAATGATGGATGGATGGATACTTGATAAATGGATGGATGGATACTTAAACTGATAAATGGATAGATAAGTGAGTAGATGGATGGATGGATAGTGAAATAGAGAGATGGTTGGATGGATAGAGTATAGGGACAGAGTAATGGATAAATAAATTGATGGATGGATACTTAAATTGATAACTGGATAGATGAGTAGATGGATGGATGGATGGATACTTAAACTGATAAATGGATAGATAAGTGAGTAGATGGATGGATTTATGGTGAAATAGAGAGGTGGTTGGATGGATATAGTGTAGGGACAGAGTAATGGATAAATAAATTGATTGATGGATTTATGGATTGATAGATGGACAGTTAAACTGAAATGGATAAATAAGCGAGTAGATTGATTGATGATTGGATATGTGGATGGATGGCTGGATTATCAAATAGATGGATGGTCGGATGGATTGATGGATACTTAAACCGATAAATGGATAGATAAGTGAGTGGATGGATGGATGGATGGATGGTGAAATAAAGAGATGGTTGGATGGATATAGTATAGGGACAGAGTAATGGATGGATGGATGAATGTTTATTCTGTAGAACAATCTACTTCTTCTTAGTTTGTTAGTTGACAATAGCTAGGATTAGGAAGTGTGTTGTTATGGTTACAGTGTACAGTCCGTCACTTTTTTCCCCAATATCACAGAGATGTGCTTTGGGCCGCGAAAAAGAAAAGTCTGTCCAAGTTGTAAATTCTGCAAACTGTTTGAATTTTACTTTATAAACTCTTATAAATGCCGGATTGATGAAATTCTTTGTAAACGTATCTAGCGTGACTTTCACACAAAGCTGTAGGACAGGAGTGTGATTGAAGAGTGTGTGTGTGTGTGTGTGTGACTGAGCAGACGGAGATGTTGATAGCGGCCGTGTGAATTCAGTCCGAGTCTCCTCCTTCATCTTCAGTGCTGGTGGTCAGACTGCTCTCTGACGACCCAAACAACAGACTCGTTTGTTGTTTTCCCCTGGGGGCTCGGAATCCGCTCAGCCGACATTGGCATGGTTTCCTGCTCTGGGTGCCAAGGCCAGTGACTGATCAGCAGGATACACACACACACACACACACACACACACACATTCACTCTCCACTGTCTGGATGTCTGTCTGGCTCTGCAGCCTTTCCTCCATCTCTCATGACATTTGCTATGGAGGAAAAAAAAAGATCAATGCCGTCTTTTTCTTTTCACGCTCACTCTCTCAGGTTTCTTTAAGTGTACAAAATAACCGCTCTGGGTTATTTCCTGTTTCATTTGGAAACTTCAAAGTGGCGGTTGCATAGCTGCTGTGTCGTTTCGACCACATGTTCACATGCCATACCAGCAGCAATATCATTTACTCTGTTGTGTTAACCTTCAACGCATTCTATGTATAGGACCAGAGTACGCGTATTGTTGAGTTAGCACTCGACAATGCAGTATAAGTCTCTACATTTAAAAGGCGGGTCAGCTGATCAGTATCTGGAATGATTGACATTTGCACAGGTGTTACCCTTCAGGAAGCCAAATCTCTTTTTTCCCCTCTTACATAAGAAATCTTTGTGCAGATTCTCTCGTCTCAATTACATTTTCTCGCTTGACCGATTCCCGACACGGCGTCCTCACTTTCTGCCACGGTAAACAGAGAAAGATTGTATCGCAGACAAGTGATTTGTGAAAGAACGATTTTGACCGTATGCTGCGTTTTAACCCCGTAGAGTTGATGCCTTTTATTCGTCTTCTGGGTTTGCGTGTATTTAAAGGAAAGCCTCTGCTTATGGATCCTTGATGTTTAGGCTCCTTAATGCATGCGGGGTCTCGGTAACTAAGGACCCAGCAGCTGAAACTCTACACTGTGAACTCTCAGTCTCGGGGGTAATTTATCATCACCATCTGCCCCTTTCTGCTTTTTTTTTTTTTTGCCTGGTGGAAGTCGGTGGTTGTGTTGGTGGCGTGCACCATGATATCTCTTAAAAGGATTCGGATCCGTGCTTCACACACACATGCACACATGCAGGCGCAACCCCGTGACCTTGCTCCACCGTGACCGATAGCACTGGGTTGTGATTTAGAGCAATAATAAAATTACCACGTCTCTGGAAGTAGACAGGGCACCCGCAACATCTGGCTCTAATAGAGTTATGAATGATGGAGATAGATGCTCAGAAGTAACTCGTGAGGCCAAAGGAGGAGGCTCTGTGAAGCACGTGAAGACGAACCTGTGTTTTTCTTCACCAGCTCTGGGTTTACCACAGCTGTGGTTTGTCACATTAAAGGTTGTGGCTGTCACGACTCCTTATCCTCATGACTCCTCACGTCGTACTGGTGTTGGAGAGCAGTGCTTGCTCAGTGATCAGGCTATTGGGCTACTGATTGGATCAAAACCAGTAACAGTATTGAAGCATGTGTGTGAAGAGTGTTGACCCGAAATTAAAAGATGGAATCCACCTGGATAGCAGGACTGATTTCTTCTCCTCCTCCCATCCAGCAAGGCTTGTCTGAAGAATAACATTTTTGTATCGGCTCTCTAATTGCCTGTAAATGGTGCCATTGCGCCCCACAATGCCCGTTTTTATTCATTTTTTATATCTATTAAAAATCCTCCATGATGTAATGAGCATTATGCAACTTTATATAACTTATTGACCACTTTGGACTCCACATTGTATAAGCATTCTGGGAAAAACCTGGAAAACTGCTCATTGCCATCAGGCGCCATCTATTGAAGAATGTCTCTCAGGAAGTTGGAATTCTTCTCTCTCGTCTCTCGCCTGTCGTGAAAGCTGCGTTTGAGACATGCAGACAAAGGCCATGTTGTGTTGTGAAGGAGGGTGAACTGTGACAGGACCGTCTGTCTGGCCCAAAGAGAAAGCGAGTCGACCCAGACGCTATTGTGAAGCCGTGGCGAGCAGCCTGACTCGGCCATTCTGCGCAGAGTGAGAGAGGTCACCGTTCGAACCGTGTGGAACGGCTCTGCCTGTGCTGTGGCCGCGGTGCCCAGAATCACCCGCATAGACGCCAGGGGGACCTGCGGCCTGAAATGATCACAAAAAATGGAAAAGGGTAGACGTGATGTGATGAAATTAATGTGCATGAGACTTTAAAATAGAATGAATTTAATAAGTTACTACTCAGCCTCAGGTGCTGGAGGTTTGAATTTCACAGGATGTGAGAACTTGTTTGGCTTTGGTTAACCACCTTAAATACCTTTTGTAGAAATTATTCAAGAATTAAAAATATAAAGTTTGTACAGTATTTCTGTGTTAATAGTACGACCCCAATTCCAAAGCTGTTGGGACGCTGTGTAAAATGTTAATAAAAACAGAATGGAATGATTTGCAAATCTCATAAGCCCGTATTTTATTCACAATAGAACACAGAACACATATCAGATGCTGAAAGTGAGACATTTTACCATTTCATGAAAAATATTTGTTCAACGCATCTCAAAAGAGTTGGGACAGGGCCGTGTTTACTGCTGTGTAGCACACCTGCTTCTCTGAACACCAGTCTGTAAATGTCTGGGAATTGAGGAGACCAGTTACTGGAGTTTGGGAGAAGAACGTTGTCCCATTCTTGTCTGATGTACGATTCTACCTGCTCAACAGTCCTGGGTCTTCTTTGCTGGATTTTTCATATCATGATGCGCCAGATGTTCTCCTGGTGAAAGGTCTGGGCTGCAGACAGGCCAGGTCAGCACCTGGACTCTTCTACTGCACTGCCATGCTGTTGTGATGGATGCAGTGTATGGTTTAGCGTTGTCTTGCTGAAATCTGCAAGGCCTTCCCTGAAAGAGCCGTGTTCTAAACCCTCTATTTACTGTTCAGCAGTGATGGTGCATTTCCAGATGTTTAATCTGCCCTCACCATAGGCACTAATGCAACCCTATACCATCAGAGATGCAGGTTTCTGAACTGTGCGCTGAGAACAAGATGGATGCTCCATTTCCTCTGTAGTCCACAGGACACTGTGTTCATGTTCTCTACAAAGAATTAAAGATTTTGATTCATCTGACCACAGAACATTTCCATTTTGCCTCAGATCATTTTAAATGAGCTTTGGCCCAGAGAAGACGACGGTGTTACTGGAGCGTGTTGACATAAGGCTTCTTCTGTGCATGATGGAGCTTTAACTTAAATTTGTGGATTGCAGGGTGAGCTGTGTTCACTGACAGTGATTTCCTGTACAGAATCAGGCCTGTGTTTGATGCAGAGCCGCCTGAGGGCCCAAAGATCACCAGCATCCGATGCTGACCCTCGGCTTTGCACAGAGATTTCTCCAGATTCTCTGAATCTTTTGATGATCTTATGGGCTGTAGATGGGGGATATTTAAAGTCTTCACACTTTTATGTTGAGGAACATTTTTCTGAAATTGT
Source organism: Leptodoras oyakawai (assembly GCA_024363135.1). NCBI lineage: Eukaryota > Metazoa > Chordata > Actinopteri > Siluriformes > Doradidae > Leptodoras > Leptodoras oyakawai. The sequence continues at coordinate 17,599,944 of JANCOA010000009.1, read as the reverse complement.
TGATGAACCTCTGCACCTCTTCATTTCCTTCTGAGAGACTCTGCCTCTCTGAAATGCTCTTTTTATACCCAGTCATGGTACTGACCTGTCACCATTTAACCTTATTTTTTATTAGTACCACTTACTTTTCCAGCCTTTTATTGCCCCGTCCCAACTCTTTTGAGATGCGTGGCTGACGTCTAGTTCAACATGAAATGGCAAAATGTCTCACTTTCAACATCTGATATGCGTTCTGTGTTCTACTGTGAATAAAATAAGGGTTTATGAGATTTGCAAATCATTCCATTCTGATTTGCAATTGCAATTTAAACCTTTATTGCTCATAAGATTTGCATCATGTTGAAATGGTGTCACAGATCTTAACTCTTAAGCTTCCTAAAAGCATGACCTGAAAGTTGAGCAACATTTTACATGGATATATAAAGCTGGAAGCGGTGGCATGTCGTGTCCTCGCTGCTCGGTGGTTCCCAGTTTCTGTGCATGTTCTCTCCATGTTCATGCAGGTTTCCTGCAGGTTCTCCAGTTTTAACTCTCAACATTTGAGCAGTTTTATTAGCTATGTTGAATTGTTCCTGTGTGAACGCACTGTGTGTGGCGTGTATTCCCTCCTCATGCCTGGGATAAGCACTGGATCAACCATGGTCCCAACCATGACCATGTTTAACATCAGCGTGAGCTAGTATGAGCATGAGCAATTTGCATTGAGCGATTTGAACTGACACCATGCACCCTGCACACTTTCAAAGGCTTTCATGACTCATGGGTTCTCATGAATCATGGAACTAGTGTTTCAGCAGATAAATCAGAGCATTTATGGCTTTTGTACACAATCTTTTGGCCTTATAGGACATGATGGTGCACTGGAGAGACCCTGTTTCCAGCCAGGAAGAAGTTGGAACCCAGACATGGATGTAGAATTGTTCAGTCACCTGATTTCCATGGATTGCATGTCCTGTTTTGAGACGTTACAGCTTCTTTAAACACATCATTACCTTTGTTACCCTTGTGGGCAAATATTGCTCTGGTTGTTTTGATGCATGCTCAATAATCCAGGCAAGTACTTCCTAGAAAGTTGAACCAGTTCATCTGGATACACTAAACTAAGGGTGTCTGCCAAATGCCATAAATGCCGTAAACCTTGTGTCCAGATGAACTGATTCAACTTTCTGGATTTACAATTAGATATATTTAAACTAATTTAATTTACCTCTCTTAGGAGCATGTGTTAACAGCAGGAGTTTGTATGGGTCTGTCTACGTGTCTGGTTATAACTTTTGTGAAGGAGCGAGAGAGAATCTGGGTCAGTGTGTGAGGAATTTTTCTTTTCCAAAAATGCCACTGCTGCAACAAATCGGCGCCATATTCACGCTTAGTCGCGCCACCGGCTACTGTTCACGTACGCCGAGCGTTACGCCGGTCCTGTCTGACGTGCACGAACACTTTTTAACCACGTGGATGTAGCTCTCAGGCGTGTTATGTGAAGCATGTGGCTTAGAGGCTGGAGGCTCTGTTCAGCGTAGGTATGTGAAAATCCACTCGACTTTCCCCGTAATGTGTTTTTAATGTTCTGGGACGAGAGCCTCGAATAACTGTCTGAATGAGTTATGAACGCTCCAGACATCACTCAAACACTTTGTTATGTAACAGCACACACTCACGCATCATGCTGGTATTACTTATCACTGCTTTGTGGAGGTTTTGTTTTTTTCTCAATCATCAAAGAAGAAGGAGGAGGAGGAGGAAGAAGAACGTTCCCAGTAACGTTGATGATGATGGTGGTGATGATAAGCCTGAAGACATATTCAGTGCTTTCCCATGTACTGTACATGTATGCATTTCATGCATTTATAACCAAATACCTCCTTCTACATGGTCATTGCCATTACCTATAGCTAACATCGTTTTCCTTATAGAACTTACCACAGGAAAGTGTTTTCGTGTTATTTTGATATACGAACATTGTTATTAATTGAAATCCAGCCCACATGTAAATCCGATACTCTGCTGGCTGGACGAGCCGAACGATATCGCACCGAAAGCAGGAAATCAAGCTGACTTGAATAAAACTCTTTCAGGATCTGCTTTTCGTTATCTCTGACCTTTCCTTCGCCTGGATTCTATCTTTTTTCTTTTGTTGTTTATTACGAAAGCGTTAACAATTTCTTAACTTCTTGTCGAGTATGACGCGCAGTCAGACAGGATGCCCATGACGCTTTAGAAGGCTAAGATAAAACCTCGTTTTGAGAAATCCATCATGTTCAGGAGTGTAAAGCAACGAATATCAACTCGGCTAGAAAAAGTCGTTTGAAACGTTTTTGCTTCTATAAGAACAGCCCATCCGTTGTGTTGATGTATAATGTTTTGTTTAACATAGAAAAACCTTTTGCTTTTCGTTAGATGTTTAACATTCGTGGAAAGACTGTCAGTGCTCGGTAACAAACCGTATATTCCTGAGTGTCCTCAGTAACGGAAAATCTTCAAGACAGAGGAGTTTATAATTTGTAGGTTCTCGCTGCATTTGTTCAGTTTTGGAGGAAACGGCCGGCTGCTCTGAGTGAGTGATGGCAGGAGATAACTTGTTTCATGGACGGTCCCCAACGTTTAATGGAACTATAAAAAGCATGACGCGTGGATTATAGATCTACAGGGGTTAGACAATGAAACTGGAACACCTGTCATTTTAGA
>JANCOA010000009.1:17269002-17279166 GCA_024363135.1 Leptodoras oyakawai | reverse complement strand
GAATGTGAGTGTGAATGTGTGTGTGTATGAGCCCTACGATGGATTAGCGCCCTGTCTAGGGTTGGTCCCTGCCCTTGCTCTCAGGGTTGCCGCCTGGGCACCGGCTCCCCCGTGACCCCGTAACTGGGAATAAGCGGTACAGACTGACTGAACATTGCAACACTTTGACATGGTGAAATTCTGAAATTATCTTTCTACTTTCTAAAACCCTACAAGTCTTTGCACACGCCTCGTTCCTAATTAAAGGTTTTAAAATCCGGCTAGCCCCAGACCGTCTTACAAACAATGTCCGGTGAACCTTAATGTAAAGCATTAACTTGTAGTGCAATGTTTTATTTTAATAATCATCAAAATGTTGATTATTACTATAAGCCATAATAACTGATTAACCAATTATTGAGATAAGTACACTGAAGATCAGTAAGATCCTGACCCACCGTTAATATTAACCCATGAGGAACAAAATCAAAACGAGTGTGGAGGAGTGAAGCAAGCATTTAGAGAAAAGCTGTCACACTTTTTACACATTTCAGTTCAGCGAGCACCGAGCACTGAGTCCTGGGTGTCTGGCAGGGTCTACATGTTACTCACATGTAATGGCATAAATTCAGCATGCTGCCATGCTCGTCTTGGTCAGCTGTCATCCCATTCCCTATTAAACATACTTTTTAAAAGACATAACCTCTTAGCCATAAAGGAATTATTTTCTAGCAGCAACCAACATAGACAGAGCTAAATAAAATGTTACTTGATCTCCTTCTTTGATTAATATGTACTAAGTACTCTGAAGTACCAGAAAAAATGGTGCTGGAGTCTATGCAAAATACATAGCAATGCACGTCATTGGCTGCATCCACTAGTGCATATACTGTATAAATCGATAGACATCTATGGAGGGGCAGGGCTGGCTCAATAGTTAAGGTGTTGGGTTACTGAAGAGAAAGTTGGGGGTTCAAACCCCAGCACCACCAAGCTGCCACTGTTGGGCCCTTGAGCAAGGCCCTTATCCCTCAACTACTCAGTTGTATAAATGAGATAAATGTAAGTCACTCTGGATAAGGGCGTCTGCCAAATGCCATAAATGTCTTGGAGAATGGTCTTTGAGGGCACCACCTCAACCCTGAACTGCATGGGCTCAGCTGAGGTGACCTTGGCTGCAGTGTAGGTGGGGCTGGGGCTGGTGTTGGCACGCTGGAAGGTGGGTGGCAAATTGCGACACTTTCACCATTCCCTAGACCTCTGCCTGAGATGGGTATCAAGGTGAATACCAATTTCATACAGGTCGGAGCGGTGGGTGGTGGTGGTAGGGGGGTCGCAAGAGGAGAGCTCATCTTTCATTTTCTCACTGAGCATTTGGGTTAGGGGTTCAAGCCCCAGCACCACCAAGCTGCCACTGTTGAGCCCTTGAGCAAGGCCCTTATCCCTCAACTGCTCAGTTGTATAAATGAGATAAATGTTAGTCACTCTGGATAAGGGTGTCTGCCAAATGCCATACATGTAAATGTATGGAAGCATCTAGAGCTGTTCCCATCATGGGAATGGCAAGTTATCACGATTTTGCAATTTTCAACACAATCAACGCAGTTCAACGCAGGGCTGGCTCAACGGTTAAGGAGTTGGGTTACTGAATAGAAGGTTGGGGGTTCAAGCTCCAGCACCACCAAGCTGAGCAAGGCCCTTAACCCTCAACTGCTCAGTTGTATAAATGAGTCACTTAATGTGAGGATAAGGGTGTCTGCCAAGTTCCATAAATATAAATGCAAGTTACAGCAGAATGCAGTGCTGGGGCCTCAACAAACATCAGTGTGAGGACTGTGGAGACAAGTATTACCAAGTATTAAGTGGTGTACCAGTTTTTCTGGTACACTAGACATTTGGAAATCAGTAATGGCATCAATGAGCTATCTGAAAAAAAAAAGTAATATTCACCAGCTCCTGTCTGAGGTAGCACAAACACAAATGAAACAACATGTAAAATTATATCTGTGGACTGTTCTGCATCACTTTTAACATACTGTAAATAAACAATACTATAAATAAACAAGTGTGCTCACGTCAATTAGAGTTAACTTCGAATACAGTGCACACATACGCAGAGAGGCAGCTCATAAGTAAGTGAATGCTGATGCACCTTTTTGTTTTGGCCCCATATTCCAGCACATTGGATTTGAAATGAACCAACGACTCAGAGGATAAATTGCGGCTTGTCAGTTTCAATTCAAAGACATTTCCATCTTTGCTCGGTGAACCATATAGGAATCGAGTAAAATAAGGAGAGTCTGTATATTCACTTAGTATTACTGCAGAGCTTTGTGTTTCTTAGTCCAAGATGATACAATGATACGATGATGTAAATAAAGGCATCGTGTTTGCAAACTAAAAGCAGAATGACATGAAATACGATATGGCATAGATTTAATTCAATGGTTATGTGATTCAATACTGACGGAAATTTTAGAACAGACAAGTTTGAAGCAATGGCTTGTTTTCTTGGACTAGCATGACATGCAGTTTAGGTTTTTGTAAATGTGGTTTTCTGAAATTCATGTGATTGAATATTGTTCACACATAAAGGTCACATTAAAATGCCCCTTAAAATGTATTCAAATGGGAAAAGACATATGAAAGTACATATGTACTATATATGATGCTTCTCTAACACGCTGAAATGAAAATTCATTGCTGAAATGGAAATGAAAAATAGATGAGGGGAAAAAAGTGCTGGATTTTTAATTATTTTTAAAATATAATTTTTTTCTACTGTTGTACGAATTATTATTTCATTTTATTAATAAATCATTTTATACTATTTAGATGGGAAAGTATTAAGTAAACATTTTCAGTAATTAAGTCTTAATTAAAAATGTTCAGGTCCTTGATGTTACTGGGAATTGAATGGCTCGACCCAATTGCAGCGTTGGGCTGGGCTGTTATAGTCTCCTGTCAGGAGAACTACGCTGCCATGGCCCCCTAATGTCAGACCATGGCACAGCATGGTCTCTAACAGCCCCCCCCCCTAAAGGGACAGCACATCCTGAGGTCCACGACACAATTTCCTTGTGTGCGCCGAGGGGTGGCCCAGACCTGGGAGTGGGCAACTGCACCCCCTGGCCCAGACCAAGAGAGGGAGCTGCCTTAACCCCAGACTCTGGGGGCCGGACTAGCCTCAGAACCAGAGTCTTCTTCCTAGCAGATTTGAGGGGGATAGAACCCACTGTAGGGTGGTTAATTGGAGGGGCTGTGGCAACTTTTCAATTCTCAGCCCCAACTGACAGGCCCTTATCTATAAAGTTCTCGGCTGTCGGGTGACCTTACCTCCCCAGCCTACCCTGCCAGACAGAAATGCCCGCAAATGGGCCTGGCCATTAGGTTTGATGCCCAACATGTAGTCTTGAAGAATGGTCTTTGAGGGCGCCACCTCAGCAACCCTGAACTGCATGGGCTCAGCTGAGGTGACCGTGGCTGCAGCGTAGGTGGGGCTGGGGCTGGTGTTGGCACGCTGGGAGGTGGGCGGCAAATTGCGACACTTCCCCTGTTCCCCTGTAGACCTGCCTGAGATGGGTATCAAGGTGAATACAAATTTAATACAGGTCGGAGCGGTGGGTGGGGGGGGAGTCGCAAGAGGAGAGCTCATCTTTTCTCATCATTTTCTCACTGAGCCCCCTCTGAAAAATTGCCACCAGTGCCTCCTCATTCCACCCACTTTCTGCGACCAAGGTCCAGAACTAAATAACATCTTCTGCCACCAGTTGAGAACCCTCTGATAACTCAAGGAGGCAAGATGATTGAAGATTGAAGATGATGAAAAGTTTTGCTGAGGGCTTCGGCAAACTCCTGCTCATTAGTGCATTCGGGGGGTCTTCCATAGGGCGGTGGCTCAGGCCAAGGAACGGTCAGTGAGAAGAGAGACCATATACACCACCCTGGAGTGGCTGCTGGGGAACTGTTGTTCAAACACCAGAAAGCATTGGAGCAGGAAGACCCGACAGCAGTCTGGCTCCCCGGGTTCCCTGCTGGGTCCATGTTGGTTGCTCCTTTCTGTTAGAATGGGCCTGAATGGCTGGACCCAATTGCAGGGTTAGGCTGGGCTGTTATTTGTCAGAGGGAGAAAGGGGAAAATAAAAGGACAGGGGAGCCCTAATGCTTGAATGATGCAGAGTAACATTTACAGTCCAACCATAAATATTTTTTTATGTTATGTTGGTCAATTTCCTGCTATTTTCTGTTATTTTCCTGCAATTTCCTGTCTAAATGTTACAAAAAAAGAGAAAGAAACAAATAAAAAGATGTGTGGTGTTAGACCAATAGTGGATACAGATGTATTATAAATATGCAGAAGGTCAGAGTGATTGGAATAGAACTTTTATATCCTCACACAAAGCAGATGTAAAGTCCTTAAAGCCTCACCTTATGCACTTTAACCTCACAGTCAATGCTGTTTAATGGACAAATTAATGGACTGAGTTCCGAAATACAAGTTCTGCCACTCTTCAATTGTGTTGTAGGTTAAACTGACATGTCATCTATTTAAGCATGAAGCTTTCCTCCATATCCACTTTGTCCTTAATTGACAAACATCATCATGACATATTGTATCAGCTCAAAGGTCCAATCGTTGGTTCACTAATGAGATGATCAAAGGCCAAATGGGTTGAAAAGCATCAATTCCCTGGTGCAGAACAACCCCCACCACTCAACACACACATACACAATGCGATGTGGCCAGTCACACACTGCATGCTTGATTAGATCTCTGAAAGAGAGGAGAATTGCCTCCATATAATGTCTCCATAAGTCACAAAACAAGCCAACACAACGTGCCAATAAAGACTACAGGTCTCGGCATACGTCAAGCATCGTTCAGGCAATGTTTAACTAGCTTCCACTGACAATGTGAAGATGCAATGGGATACCCTGTTAGTATGCTGAGACACAAAATGAAATAAAATTAGTAGAAACAAATAGTTCATCCTGATCCATAGTCGTTAGCTGGGTCTCATTGCACTACAAACTACACTGAAGTACCAGAAAAACTGGTACTGGAGCCTGTGCAAAATTCATAGCAGCGTCACCTATGCAATTCATTGGCTGCATCCGCCAGTCTGTTTATAAAACTGTAACCGTCTATGCAAACTTCTATGAGGATGGCAACCTATCACAATGTTGTGATTTTAAACACAGTTTAATAGTTGGAGCTTGTGATATGGGTCATAGCATTTCGGAAATAGTTAAAGTTTGGATTTTGATGTATGAGTATTTCAAGGGGGGCGACACGGTGGCTCTGTGAGAAGCACTGTCGCCTCACAGCGAGAAGGTCCCGGGTTCGATACCCGGGTGGGGCGGTCTGGGTCCTTTCCGTGTGGAGTCCCACAGTCCAAAGACATGCACGTTAGGTTGATTGGCGTCTCTAAAGTGGCCCTAGTGTGTGTGTGAGTGTGTGTGTCCTACGATGGATTGGCACCCTGTCTAGGGTTGTTCCTGCCTTGAGCCCTATGCTGCCGGCTAGACACCGGCTCTCCCGTGACCCTGAAAAGGAATAAGCGGCCAAGAAGATGAAGATGAAGATGAAGATGAAGTATTTCAAGGGTGTACCATGGTAAACGTGGAACTTATGAGCAGTGTGTCCATAAAATGAACCTGGGTGAACGTGACCAGCGAGACATCACGGCGAGGACTGTACAATGTTCCCTCCATGATCCCATAAGGGACCTACAGAAGTATTAACTGCTATACCAGTTTTTCTGGTACTTCAGTGTATATGCAGTACCTCCATATTATGTAGAGCCTCGTTTCATCAGGTGAAATTTTATGGAATTGAAAAAATGACATCACAGTGACAATGTCATTAAAACTCACCAAAGATGCTGAACTGAACTGAAGCTGAAGGCAGAGATCACTGAGAAGTGATAAAGTTTTCATATAGCTTTTTACCCCGAGTTATATATAATATAGCTTTTTATTTTATGTACCCTCTCTGGTCTGATGGCATGCACCGTCAAAAAAATACAGTGAAAAAAAGATTAAAGACAAGATTATGAATTTATCTTCCACATCAAGCTCAAAATAAACGTCTTGAGCGGGGAGAACATGGAGCTCCGGTGCAAAACAAAACCAATTGCCCTTGTTTTAGCCATAAAGTATTCAATAACAGTTAAACATTAAAGGTAACTGTTGTCATTTATTATAGATTTAGGATATTTGTACTGTATATCCCTGGTGTAGTGGCATTCATGTATTGAATTCTAGTGGCTCCGCCCCTTCCACTACATAGCGCTGTTGTCATTTGTACTTTAACCTGGTATTAATAGCGCGCTAGATCCCTTTAAGTTTCCTGTTGTGAGCTCAACACAAAGTAGGCCATTTTGAGAAACAGATACAGATACATTCTACCTACAGCCACACAGATTTCTTTTTTTTTTTTCTTTTGCTTTCCCATAATGCACATCCAGCTAATCAGGGCAACGGAAAGTACCTAACTCTGGGTTTGTGTGTACAGCCTGCGTGTGATTCCTGCCATGACTCAAGAATATTCTCCGGGCATGTTCGGGGAGCTTCTCCTTTTTTATTATTCTCTTCATATTTTTTCTTCCTGGTGGGCGATACTGGAGCATTGTGGGTAAAATTTCCACAGCATTAACAATAATATCAAATCAACAGCTCATTATTCATACATGAAGCTTTGGAACACAACACAAGCTACTCTTATTGTACATGTAGATATTTTTTTCTGTTTTTTTTTTTTTTTCTTTCTTTTTTTGTGTATTGCCAGGAATTGCAAAACACAGCAGAGGAGATTGAACCGACGTTGAGTGGGAGAGTCGGAGGAAAATTACCACAGCAGAATGAAAGCAGGGAGCGTGGACACCATGTGGAACGTTGTTAAAATGACAAAACCTTGTTTTTTCTGGAGTGTTCCGTAAAATCTTTACACTGTCGAGCTCCACGCGTTCCGGCGAGCAAAAGGACGATTTATGAAAACTAATGAGCACAATGAGATGTAAAGGTCATGAGAGCAGATAGAAAAATACCGACCTTTAAAATATGGATATATTACTGAAGATTTCTCTCATGGCTGTTCTGAGATCAGTCTCTGCAGAGCAACACCTACTGTTCACCATTTGTGTATGTGTGTGTATGTGTGTGTGTGTGTGTGTGTGTGTGTATCAAGAAGCAAACGATGTGATACTTTTTTTCCTCTCTATGTACAAGATAAACACGTCCTGTGTGTTAATTAATTAGCATCTGCAAACAGTGTGCAGAGTCACTGATCGCCTCGAGGGTGCCATGACTCACAGCGAGGCCGAACCGTCGTCTCGTCTTCTAAATTAGTTTGCACGTCAAGGTCTTGTATTAAAAGTCTGACAGGTTTTGAATTGACCTCTGACCTCGACATGCCAGAACGTAGTTGGTGTGGTGCAGGAGAGTAGGATTTAAAAAAAAAAAAAAAAGAAGAAAAAAAAAAAAAAAGAAAATCCACCAATGGTGAGGTACAAGATCCACATTCATAGTGTTGAGTCCAAACACACAGGCACACGGGGTGACAAAAAATAAAAATATCCATGTTTACAGGCAACAATCCCAATGTTCCTTGGATATGGAGTCCATTTACAAGTAGAAATGAATGCAAATCACCACAGGTCCATACTGCGCCAATGGGGAATCGACATCCTGTAGATGGAAACATGGCTTCTAGTGGCAAACATTCAATGTCTCGAGCACTCAGGATAGCAAATGCTCTGAGAGCAAAGCATTGAAATACTGAACAGGAATCTGAACAGCAAAAAAATCTTGAAATGTCCAGTAAGTCACTCAATCCCTAGCGTTAATACTAAACACACAGCAAGCAACCATTTATTTGGCCTCCATATAAGACCTAACAGGATCCTCATCCTTACGCCGTCTCTTAACCCTTGTTCTAATCCCAAACTTTTTCTTTTCTCAGTGAATGCTGTGCTGTGCATGACTGGCATGCTTTTTGGCATTTTTGTCGCACGTTGCCTAGTAGACTTGCATGATATAACGGTTTATTGGTTCCTACGACGTTGTCCGGGGAACGTTTACCAAAATGATCCAAAAGTGCGATTTTTTTCTGACTGACAGCTATAACATTGACACAAGACGATGTAGACGGATTCCATTTAACATCTAGTGTCTATTTGTATACTGTTTACTCTGCATTACTGCAGAATCACCTAAACATTACTTCACTGGCCAGTGATTGCCACTGCCACCCAGCAGTTCCTGACCTGTAATATTATTCTAAGTCCTTCTGTGCTGTCTTTTAACTTGAAATGGCCAAATTCGAATTAATTGTGCTACACTTACTAAATACGAAATGGTCAGGAGGAAAAAAATAAAAATAAATATATATATATATATCACACAAGTCTACAATATTATTGAGATTTTTGGCCACGTTATCTGACATTTTTCACCTCTGTAGAGAGTGTTTTATTGTTCTGACAGTCAGTGGGTAATTGGTGTAGTTTTGAGAAGATAACTCCTGTCTGCTAACAGAGTCTGGGGAAGCAGACATACACACAGCTGAATTTGTTAGACGCGATGCACTGAAATGAGTTATGAGAAATGTTAATGTGCATCCTTCAACTGAGGGTAAATCTACGGCAACTCACAATTTCTGTTCATTTGTGTCTGGGTTTTTTATAGATTTGGTGGTTTGGTACCACAAGAGGACCTGATATGGTGTATACTGTAGTCTGAAAGAATGTTTAGATCTTTGGTACATCTCAGGAGGTCTATACTGAAACCTGTACTGGAAACTGTTATGGTAGTATGACCAGAGGCAGAGGCAGAGGCAGAGCCTCTTCTTGTCTGAATGTGGCATCCAGATCTTTTTCAAAGAACGAACACTGAGACATTTTAGATCCACTGTCTGGAAATCGGATTGAAAATAACAGCTAGATGTCATTGTGTACTGGTAAACATTAATTTGTTTCATTCCTTCTCTTACGTCTTGGCCCTATTTTGTCTTCGCACCGGTTCCTGTACCTTTCTCTTTCTCCCACTACAGAACTTGTTTATTGCACATTCTGTTTCCTTCTCAACACAGCATGAACGAATCACCATTATAAGCTTTTCAAAGGCAACGTCCCATCGTGTTTGGCACGCAAAGGACACAGAACAGCGACTACAGTGCCATTTAACGCACCACGCATGCTGTATTGAGTTTCAATTTTCCATTGAACAGGACTCAGAAGAGCAGCGTTTGTGTTGAAAAGAAGAATAAAAAAAAAAGACAACAGAAAAACACAAATGAAATCCCATCTCCCTGTACATAGAGCTCACTGGCATGGAGCGTGTATTGAGTCGTGAGTCCGTGCTTGGCTCGTTTATAGATCCTTCTCTCTTTTTTCCAAAAAAAAAAACAAAATTGACAAGAAGAAGAAGAAGAAGAATCCTTCCACATAAAGTTAGATCCGTTTGTGGAGTGAAATTCCTTCTGAAAAAGGCGCTAACTCCTGAAAGAGTCATTAGCATTGTCAAGAATTTGCTTTAGCATCCCAGAGTGCTAGCGTCCAAAGGTGAGGGTGCTAGTGGGTCGCTCGATGGATGGGTACTTTACGGAGCGCTCTGTGCCTGGGTAAGGGACTCCGGGGCCTTGTATGGGTGTTCTCAGAGTAGGAGGTGAGCTGGAGGGTGGAACAGCTGGTAGAGCCACGGTTTGAATGGTGCCTCTGTCACGTGGTGCCAGATCATCGAGGCCCTGAGGCGGGCAATCATAGTTCACGTTGAGGCGCATCGGCTGATGGGCTTGGCAGTAATCCAGCACGGGCTGTTCATAACGATAGAAGGTCAGAGCGCTCATCTGGTGAGGAACCTGAGCAGAGACAGAGAAAAGAATGATTTATTATTATTATTATTATTATTATTATTATTATTACACATCTGGAAATATGATTCAACTAGAAATTTCCAAAACAATATAATGAAATGACATAGCATTATTCATTCATTCATTTTCTTGACTGCATATTCCTTTTCAGGGTCACGGGGGAGGCAGTGTCTAACCGGCAGCATAGGGTGCAAGGCAGGAACATCCCTAGACAGGGCACCAATCTGTCGTAGGACACACACTCACACACACACACACACACACACACACACACACACACACACACACACACTAGGGCCACTATAGAGACA
>JANCOA010000009.1:16977145-16987394 GCA_024363135.1 Leptodoras oyakawai | reverse complement strand
GCCCTACACCATACTAATACATTATTGTGCTCTAAAATGACAGGTGTTTCAGTTTCATTGTCTAACCCCTGTACTTTATTTTTTATCACATATAATTTCAAGATAATAACAATATTATCCCTTTAGTTTCAGTTTAGTTTCAACGATTTGTAGTACAGACATGATTTCCATAACATTTATTTATTACAGAACTGATCATCGATAGTCACTCAACTAATCGAATGAATGTAATTTTAAGAAATGAAGCACTCTTCTTTTATTTCATTCGTTCTTAATCTTTTGTGTCTGTCTGTTTTAATATAATTTTTTCTTTTCTCTTTTCTTCTTTTTAATTCTCCTTTTTTTTTTAAATCAACCTGCTACTTTATATAAGATCCCTAAATGACAGAGGGAAGGTTAGAATAATTCCAGTAGACTCAGGTGTGGGAGTCGAGGACTGGGAGGTCAAATATAACATGTGGGGTAATGGTAATGGTTCCCTGAATGGTTTCCTTGATAAAGAAGATTTAGATGTAGAGGACAGCAGGCCAAATAACAGCATTCACTTTGCAAGATCTAATCAGGATTCCATGATTAGAGAACAGCCTCTGAAAAGAAAAGTCAGTCCTGCCTATCCAGAGGGTTACCAGACCATCGATCGAAGACTGAGAAAGAAGGTTGGGGAACCTGTTGGATTTGTAAACAGAAGAACGGAATACATTGAGGAAGACTTGTTCAATGCTGATATCGCTCTCCTGCGGCAGAAACGGGGGGAGCTCGTGCTGCGTCAGGTAGCAGAAATGGAAGAAGTTGAAAACATGATGCCTTGCCTGAAGCCATACAAAAATGGCTTGTTCTACAAAACTAGAATACCAGCTAAAAACAAGTACATGGCGTATCAAGACAAAGGCTCCGATGAGATCCGAGGATCTGAGGAGCAGTTAGGTGAATTCTGCTTGGAAAATAGTCAATACTACATACAGTACATGAAAGAGTCATCTTTTGGGGTGAAGCTGAACGATTGGAAGACTACAAAAGGTAAAATTGGCGGATGGACCCCAGAAGTCATGTTGTCTCCTGTAGAAGTACCCAGTGATGACTATGTTGATCCACTAGATGAACTTCAATGCCTAATGGAGACGGTGTCAGAATATCTGGCTGAAAAAGAAGAGGAGATTAGTAAGTATGCTTCCCTGCCTGAAACAAGCAAATCAAGGCTGTCTTCCCAGAGTAGTGCAAGGACAGAATCCTTTGGTGATGAACAAGGTGTCACCTCTAAGGAGTTAAAACAAGACAAAGATAGAAATTTGTCTGAACAAGGATCAAGCAAGAAGAATACCATGAACTTATTTAGCTCCTTCAAAGATAAAATTGTCCCAACTTCAAAACAAGCAAAAACATATTCTGTTATGTGTGCTGAAAATTCTGATGATCCTATAACTAGCTCTGGTTTATCCAAATTATTTTCATTTGTCACAAAGTCTCCAAGTCCAGCACCAGTTGCTGTGGTATCCCCAACTCAGGAAGCTCATACGAGGAAGTTCCTCGTCTCTTCTCAACCATCGGATGCAAAGCTACAAGAGGTCATTCAAATGAGTAATACCCAGATGCAAAGTAATAGTGACATGTGTCAAAATGTAAAAGAATGCCAGCCATGCTCTTCTCTAAGTGCAGAGTTAAGACAAGTAAACCCTCAGACTGGAGGTGTTAACGGAACAAGCCAGAGTTTTTCAGAAATCAGTAAGAGTCATGGGCGTTCAGTAGATCAATCCATAGAGACACACAACAATGAGACCATATCACAAGAATCTAGTAAAGAGTTAGGATTTTTCAGTCCCTTGAAGAAATCATTTAGCTCTCTTAACTCTCCAGTGCCTCACATACCTCCTCAACAGTACACACAAACAATTTTTCCTGTATTCAGATCTCAAAATGATGCCAAAGAAGAAAAATCTTTAAAAGCTGCATCGTTTAGGAGCAACATGGAAATTCCTTCCTTTAATCCACTCAATGTGGCTACCCAACAAACGCCCCAAAAGACAGAAAGGGGAATATTCTCTGGTCTTCTAAAATTTGTCTCAGGTGGTGATACTGCTGGTGAGCGTAAAGGTTCACCACAAAATACCGTCAAATCAGATCAGACGGCTTCTTCTAAAAGTAACCCTGCACCTAAAGTTTCTGTAAATCCCAACAAAGCTCAATCTCCAGCGCAGAATCTTGCTGGAATGCAACCCATGGTGCATGGTTACAAGACTGCACCAAATGAAGATTTGCAGGCTGTGAATCCACAAGGCCAGAGGTTCATCAGCCAGAGCTCTCAGCCACCTCCTGGGTCAAGTCAAAACCTAGTAAGTAGTGAACACCAAAAACCAGTAAAGAAAGCAAGTGAACAAATCCTTAATATGCAACAACCTCCAAATACAGACACATACTCTTCTAAGGAACAGAATACTTCTCAGCCAGAACTTCAAGGCTTATATAGTAATGCGTTTAAATCAGCATCTTCTGATGACACAGCAGGTCCTAAAGCAGATCTTCACTCTGTAGAAAGAGGCTTGAAATGCACTTCTACTCGTGATGGGTCAAAAGACACGCAGTCCAACCCAATACACCAAAGAACTGAGGCATGTCAAACAGCAAATAACGTTAAGTCCCATCTAGAAAGTCATCCACAAGCACGCAACCCATCTCCATCTGGAGTCCCGATTGTATCAGGTAAGGAACCAGATCAAAAGCACAGAAAACCCATAGACTGCCAACTCCCTCAACAACCTCCACCACCTCAGCAAGCATCTTCTCAACGAGGAAGTCTTTTATCTGGTCTTTTCAAATTAGTTTCCAATGATAGTGTCTTAAATAATCAAGCTGACTGCCCCAGACAGAGTGCCAGTGCATCTCAACCAGCAAGTGAACATACTGGCTTTTTCTCTGACCTTTTCAATTCATCATCAGATCATTTATTTGCTACTCGGTCTGCATCAACTCGAGAACAACCAAAACCAACTGATATAAGTTCTTTAGAGACTAAATCCACTGACCAGTATCGTCCTCTAGCTGAAAAAGATACCCCATCAGGAATCTTGTCTGGAATGTTTAACAAGTTAAGAGCTTCTTCTGAAGAAGTGGCACAAAGTAAACGTGACCAGGAACAACAGCGCCTGAATGTTCAGAATGAAACTTCTTCTCAAGATGTGTCATCATGTAAACGACGTACTCAACTAAAGGCTGTAGTGAGAGACCAGAAGGCTCCTGGTTCAGGGGGACAGTCTGTGCAATGTGGTACAAGCTCCACAAGCTTGATTTCACCTTCAGGGGCTGACATGGAAAAAGACAAAGGAACAAATAGCAGTGTTATGTTTGATACTCATACACACAGATGTAATGGTGCTGTTGTAAATGATGTGCCCGTCTACAGTGATGACAATAATTTGGACCGGACCACTTTGGCAAGTTGTGAAGGATCAAAACAAATGGATGTGACCCATATTTCAAACAGCACACACCATTTGCCAGAGACGTCAGATTTTCCAGATTCGTCTTCCTCAAATCAAGTAAAGAACATTTACAGTGCTGACCATGTATCTTCCTCTACTG
Organism: Leptodoras oyakawai; assembly: GCA_024363135.1. Classification (NCBI taxonomy): domain Eukaryota; kingdom Metazoa; phylum Chordata; class Actinopteri; order Siluriformes; family Doradidae; genus Leptodoras; species Leptodoras oyakawai. Next base: position 16,983,821 of record JANCOA010000009.1, on the reverse strand, counting down.
TTGGCTTCACAGGTCAAGTACAGACACCACAGCCATATTTAACACAGAGCTACCCCTCCTTGTATAGTTTCCCAAATGACTCTCATGCTTATCACAATAACTCATTTAATGGTCCTAACTATGAACACTATTGGAGCAAAAATACTGTTCCAAGAGAACAATTGAATAACCGATCACCGAGCTACGATCCATGTGAATATAGTCATGTGCCAAGTTTAGAATCATCTCAAAGCCTGAGCATGAATGCGGATGAATATCACCAGTACTATTCAACACTTGAATGGATGGCATTCAACAGTCATCAGGAAAATCAGCAAGAGTATCACAGGAATATAGCCAATAATATAAAAGTGAAAAAAATGTGGAGCAGCCATAATAGTTTAGATAATATCAGTAACTGTGGGTACTTTATTGAAGAAGGAGGTGCTTTAAACTTGAGCAAAAAAGGCAAGGCTAAATTTGGCAGTTGCCAATCATTCAGTGAGGAGAGCTCCTACAGTTTAAATAGTGTAGCGTATCTCGAAGGATATTTTGAGGAACAACCAACAAATTTATCTTACTCTGCTAATAGAGAACAGATATACACAAGAACATATGGACAACCTGAAAGCAATGAATGCTATTCTGGTTTAATTGGTTGCCCTGATGCCTGGAATTATCCTTCAGCAACAACTGCAGATATAGAGGACTATGCATATTTTGAAGATGCAGAATGGTACCAACAATGGCTCTTACTTCTAGAGCAGGGTATGTGGTGGCCAGCAGATGATGGAGATTGTGGATACTTTGTCTACACTGATCACGAGTATATCTATGCGTTGCTGACCGATGGGTCTGGTCACTATGTATATGTATGCGCTCCAGAAGAGGAGTTGTGGGCAAATGACCTGACATCTGACAGCTGTCCAAGTGCCTTGCTCCACAATGAGATGGTTATGGTATGTGGTTTCAAAGTTCCTCTCTACAATGAAGATGAACTATTCTGGTTTCCAGGACAAGATCAGAGTGGGGCTCAGCTTTTAAATGCACCCCTTGACCTATCTGATGCCTATAGGAAAGGTAATGAAATTATGAATATGAATTTGGAAAGGTTCTCCCAGATGTTTGAGAGCTCTGTTCCTGCTCAAAGACAGCAAGCTATGGATTTTTCATTGTATCGGTTAAACAAGGTTAAAATGGACACAAGGCAACAGACACAAAATGCTAACCAGGAAGAAGGAATACTGGATCTGAGAGTTAATGCAAGTAATTCCAATCTTAATAACAGAAGAACCAAAGAAGTGCTTTCTCAAAAAGTTTGTATTTCTGTTTGCCCAACTCCAACAACACCATCAGGTGTTTACAGTTGTTACCAACCGCGGCAGAGACGTCATTCACCCTTTGGATTACAAGTAAAGCATGTAGATGACGTATCCGAGGAAGAATGGCGAAAAAGAGTTCAGCCAGCTCAGAAACCCATAAAGAAACTATCATCTCTCTTTTCTTCTCTTGCTGGAAAAAGTCAAGAGTCAGAGTCACACAGAAATGTAACAGCCTCTAAAACTTCCACAACTGCCACAAATGCAGTACATCTTGGAATGATTCAAGAGAAATCGGACAGGACTTCATTCCCAGGAGCCCAAAGTGAGAAGGAGGTTAAGGTCAACGATGTTTCTCCTTATGTAATCCCAAAAGAAAGCATAAATCAGCAGAACTCAGAAATTAGGTCAAGAGCTCAAAGTGCAACTCACAAGCCTAAACTGGCTAGACAGGCCACTATGTCTCAACAATCTTCTATTCCTGATTCTTCTACAAGTTCAACAAACATATCTATCAAATCGGATTCTTCTTTAGATACACAAGATCATGAAAAAACTTCTGAGCAAAATCAAGGAAGCGTTCTAAGGTTTTTGAGGGATGCCATAGGAATAGGGGAGCCAAATCAAGAGTCTGCAACTTGTCAAGTTGTTACAAAGCAAACATTAATACACATGGACAACACGACTACTCGGCTGCCATCAAAGGAGTCCTGTTCACAAAAATTATCTGCACATCAGTCTTTTGGTTCAGGAAACGATGCCGGAGAAACAAGCCATGTTAATCATAGGGCTGAAGGGATTCAGAAACCACAGAAACAGGGTAAAATCAATCTGGGTAGAGAATCTGATATACCCAGAAGATCACAGACAACTCAGGAACAAATTCCCAAGAGTGCATCAAATATATTTTCCCCTAATGTTAACGATGGACTGAAATTGAGGGGTTCTCAAACACCAACTAGTTGCAATAAATCAGAACCTTCTCAATGTCAAGTGGGAGGTGAATCTGCAAAAAACACAACAGGCAACAAAATCTTGTCTTTATTTGGCAGTTTCACAGAAAAGACTGCATTGTTTAATCAACATACTGAAAAAACAACTCAAAAGGAGACATCAAATATAGGTTTCTCACTTTCTGTGTTTAATGCCACTCAACAAACCAGCACGCTACACACTGGGTCATCAGATCAAGCTTCTTCTCCAAAACAGGCATCAGGAATAAAGGTTTTGGATGCGTTTAGTGGTCCTAATCTACAGCAGAGTTCATCACCAGTTAGGTCTACCAGTCAGCAGTCATCTCGTGGAACTGCACACCAAGATTCACCAAACACAACTTCACAAGAGACAGGATCACTTTTCGGTGGAATATTAGGTGGCCTTTCCACTTCTAATGACGGACCAGTTAAAAGCTTGTTTTCTAGGCTTGGCAGATCCAGCCCACAACCTTCATCCACCCTACAACCAACAACTGGTCCAACAGCAGATAATGAATTTTCAGAAGCGCCACCCAAACATCTACAGGGGGTTGATATAATTGATGGTGCACAAAAAACACAACCTGCTGTCAGAAATCTTCAAGAAGAAATTCCTCAAAAAGAGCCACCTAGAAAAGGTCTACTCTCATTGCTTGGTGTTCAGGGTCCACAAGATGGACCCATCCAGAGTGGATTTTTCTCAGCCTCCAGTGGGAATAAAGGGGCAGCAAAAGGATTATTCTCAATGTTTGGCAAACCAAGCCATGAGCAAAATGTTGAGACTGGCCTTCAAATAAATGCACAGGCCAACCTTTCCCCTGGAGCAGGTTCAATGGAAAATGAGCAATGTACTAAATATTCAGAGAAGGATATGCCCTCAGGCTCTAGTACTTCCACCTCACAGCAACCAGATTATATTAATTCTGCATTACCTGATGATAAACTACCCATTTTCAGCACCCCAACTAAATCATCTTCTATTTCTCTCCCAACTGAATCTCCAGGTACAGGTTTGCTGCCAGTACTTAGTAAAGTTAATTTTAAATCTAATGAAGCACCGCCTATACAGACTTGTACGTCTACAGAAGCTCTTCCTGCTGTTTCAAAGGATATTACTTCAGTTGTTGACACAAGTTCTGTACCTGTGGAATCACCTTGTCATTTACCCACCTCTCCTGTTTGTTCAGGACCTGAGGTCACCCCTCAGAATGCAGCATCTGGTTTATTGTCAATGTTCAATGAGCTACGCTCCCAAAATACAGCCCCTCAGGCCCCTGGCTCTGTACTTGGTGGAATTTTTCCAGGTACCACAGGACAAAAGGACATTCCTGGCAAGAGTCTGTTTTCTATGTTTTCTGGCACGGGTTCAAAGTTCAGTTCAGATGCAGAGGATCATGGACCTTCAACCTCAAAAGAAGTCCCTGGAAAAAGTTTGTTTTCCATGTTTGGTGGGACAGGACCACAAGAGCATTCACGTCCAACATCGTTATTGGGAGGCATTTTTCCTGGTGGCATTACTCCTAAAGATACTTCAGGAAGAAGTTTGCTTTCTATGTTTGGTGGTTCCAGTCCAACAGCACCACCCAGTCAGACAGAAGCAACATCCAAACCTCCTGAAGCTGAAGAACATCTTCAGGGAAGTACTTCAAAGGACATGTTTTCCAACAAAGAAAAGAATATTGAACTACAAAAATCTCAGGTTATGAGGTCTGGAGATTCTGGAGAAGATTACAAAACAGCTAACACAGTTTCAGGTGATACTACTATTAAAAAAATTGAGGGTACTGAGCCAATGACTCAGCAACCACAATCTGCATCATCAAGACAACAAAACCTTTGTCATTCCATCACTGAATCAGAGAACGAAACGATAGAGGGAAACGCTACAGTAGATAGCGAGGACATGACGGAGTCTCCTGCTTTTTATGGAGAATTAGTTAGCAGTACTTGTGCATGGCCAGAGCAAAATGAAAAACAGAATCTGCAAAAAAAAGAGGTCCAACCTCAGTCTAAACAAGAAGATATGAATACACCAGAATCTGTAATTGCAGAAACAGAAGGTAAAGAAAAACCTGCTGATGTGAAGTCTGTTTTTGAAACATCAGCTGATGTCGTCTCTGGGTTCTTATCTAAAATGTTTACTGGTGCCAATGACGCTTCTAAAACATCAAATGGTCATTCGTCTTCATCACAACCTTCACGTTTTATGGCCACATCCACAAAAGGGTCTGAGTCACAACTGGCAACCTCTTTCTTTGGCAGTAGCTTGCCAACTGACTCTCTAAAAAGTGATCTGCTTGGTTTGTTCAAATCACATCAGACAGTCACGCCAGCAGAAGCGTCACCTTCGAATTCAGATTTAAATTCTACACCCTCAGCTGAAACAACTGACTCTTCTTTCCAAGATCAAAGAACGCCTAATGATGTAGTATCATCTTCAGGGGACATAAGGTCGACAGACTATCTAAGTAAAATAGAAACAGAATTGCCGCAGCAACCACAGTATCAAGTCAGCAAGTCTGAGGACCAAATTACAGATTTACCTTCAAGCGTGAACCCACCTGAGGTTACTTCCTTAAGAAGTATTTGTAATAATGAAGTAACTGAATGCAATATAGTGTCACAGAAACCAGTTGTCATTGTTGAAGAACCTGAATATACATTGACGGACAAGTCAGGACCAGCTCAACAGCCTCCTGTATCAGAATCATTCCAGTCCACCATGTTTGGCATGGCTGGTTTCTCTCCACCAAAGTTTACTTTCACTGAAGCTGAAAATACCTGGATGTCTTTTGGGTCTTTATTTTCCTCAGCAGCTAGTAAAGCTAGTCTTCCCAAAATGCCACAAACGGATACAACTGGGCTTTTGTCAGGATTCAAGTCATTCTCAACAAGTTTGTTTTCAGAAGAGAAGCCAACAGCATCAGCATATGAACCACCATCATTGGCTGGACCAAACGTAGGCTTGCGGCAAAAAGAAACGCCAATACATACAAAAGAACAGACCGATGGTGTTGTTACAGCTCAGCCTAATTCTCCAGATTATCCAAAAAGTATCTCAAGTGAAGCAGAACTTTTTGTTTCAAAGGAAATGAAAGATGATGTCAGCACAATTGACAATAAAGGTATACAGGGAACTGAGATAGATTTAGACAGATCTGAGTTTGAGGACCAGCATAAAAGCATAGGTTCTCTAGATGACACCAAACTCCAAGAGAGTGTGTCCACACTTCAGATAGGTTATCCATCCCAAACAGAGCAGGAATCTCAGATCCAGCTCCCATCCTCTGCAGCTCTCTCTTCTGGATTACAACAGGAATACAAGGAGATTTTGAGTGCAAAAAGGCTAGTAGCATCATAAATATCTCCCCAAACATTTATGATGAACTAACCTCAACATTAGTGTTACTGGTAGTGGCTCCCTTAGTGTTTCTTCTTTTTAATCAAGTGTTTGTGCATACGTACTGTATATACAGTAGTATTTCAATTATTGTGTCTTGTGTGTTCCAATATCTCATACTATCTCATACTATCTCAACTCCCTAGCTCAACCCAATCCAGTAGTTTCCTCCTATCCTGTACCTAAGTACATCTATTTTGATTTGCTATTGTATTCAGTATATTTCAGTATATGCTATTGTATTCAGTATATATAATTTTTATATATAGTGTATATATTAAAAATGTTTGGAGGCTTATTGTGCTGGTCTTTTTTTTTTGTCCTCCTACACAGTCCTGCTGGCAGTAGTCATTTTGGATCTTCAGGAAACCTCAGTCAAGCCAGTTATCCATTAAGTGAACTGGGCCAGGAGAGTGTTACAGTTTCAGAGCCAAAGGAGTCCTACCACTCATTCCACAGTACAGGATATCGCCCACCTGCAAATGGACACCACCCAGCCAACGGACATACCTCCTGGGCAGAGGACGAAGGGTTAAAATCTAATCAAGAGAAAGGAAGGAGTGAAAGCATCACCTTAAAGAAAGATGATGTTCCCCAAGTGGAGACTAGGCAAGAAATATCTCGGAGGTATGTATATGCTTGGATGTGCTTTGTTTCTTGAATCTACTGCAATCTATTCTGTTGCTTTGAGGCATCTGTATGTACAGTACAGGCCAAAAGTTTGGACACACCTTCTCATTCAATGCAAAAAAACGCATTGAATGAGAAGGTGTGTCCAAACTTTTGGCCTGTACTTTATGACTATTTACATTGTAGATTCTCACTGAAGGCAACAAAACTATGAATGAACACGTGGAGTTATGGACTTAACAAAAAAAGGTGAAATAACTGAAAACATGTTTTATGTTCTAGTTTCTTCAAAATAGCCCCCCATTGCTCTGATTACTGCTTTGCTCTTAACACTCTTGGCTTTCTCTCAATGAGCTTCAAGAGGTAGTCACCTG
>JANCOA010000009.1:15882546-15895577 GCA_024363135.1 Leptodoras oyakawai | reverse complement strand
TCTAGGGTTGGTTTCTGCCCTTGCGCTCAGAGTTGCCGGCTGGGCACCGGCTCCCCCGTGACCCCGTAACTGGGAATAAGCGGAACAGATAATGACTGACTATGTACAAGGAAATTTATAACTGTATGTCCATCAAGTCAACTATTTCTATTTTATAAAGCATATCTGGTGCAGATTGTACCGTGTGTTATCAAAACTAATTCAGTTCCCCTGATCAGAGTCCATATTTAATTTAAAAGGCATTCAGTTAAAACAGTAGCTCTATAATATCATACAGTGTTTGTGTATACATAACACACATCATATCCACAGCAATACCATCATAACTGCATATACATACAATTCTGAGGCCTTCAGAATGAAATGAAAGCAAAATGAAATCACTATCAGTTACATCCCACATACAATCAGTGATATCATGTCAATGTGGGTCATGTTTACACTGTATTGCATGTGTTGCTTCTGAAAATATCAATCCAGTTCCTTCTTACTGACATACTTTTTTTTCCACAGTATTCCACAACGTACTTTTTTTCTCTGCAAAATGTCCAATACCACTGAGTCACACAGTATTAAGGAAAAAAAATACAAAAAAAGATATGTGCTCCAGATTCCGAGCTTGTTCCAGGGGTAATCCTGTTAATCCTGGTGCCGGATGAGAAGCTGACATGAACATCACAGTCTGATATGCAGAGATGTTTGGCCTTAGTGCTACACCTCGGTCTCAACGAGGCTCAAAAGTCATGCGAAGCACAACATTTTCTGTGGGTGAAAAAAGGAAGAGTGAGCTGAAGTCACAGCTATTAGTCTATTTTTGACTAAATGGAAAATGCTATTGGCCAATATTGACACAGTGTGAATGTAGCTAGACTACACTGATGAAAAAAGAGACCTATATGGACTAAAGATCTGTGTTGCCATAAGTAAAGGTCAGATCAAGGCCCAGGATTGGCTTAAAATGAACAGTTGAGCATTTCTTATGAGATAGTGTTGGGACAAAACACTTATGCTACATAAGTGCTGCTCTGAAGAAAAGACCAAATAAAAAGTAATGGATGTCTTTGTATTGATACATCTTCATTAACTGTTTCACAGTGGGTCTGAATACTCTTCTGGGAAGACACCCTGGACAGGACACTTGATCATCACCGTGCTCCTATGTGGATGTGGGGAGAACATGTGAAAAACCATAAAGAGAGTTGACTAAGCCAGATCAAATCAGGAGCAGCAGCACAATGTGCCACAGCACCATCTATTGGAAGTCTATGTCATTCAAAATCACACTGTGTCATATTGCAGTTGGGTATCATCATTAACCTTCATGTTCTGTTCGAGTCAAAATGACCCAGTTTATATTTTACCAACTACACAAATTATTTTCCCTACTCCATGCACTCGGCTCAAATTCTCCAACATAAAAAATATGTTTCTGTGTCATTTATAATACCAACATGATGCTCACTAATACATAAAAAATTTACTGTTGCTGTGGGTAACAGGCCATCATTATCTTTTACAGTGCTGTGGAAAAAATTTTTTTGCCCCTTCCATGAATTTCTCAGATTATCAACCTACTTTTAATATTAGACAAAGATAACTGAAGTAAACAGAAAACGCTCTTTTTTAAATGATGGAAAATGGAAAAATGCTGTTCAGCTCCACCTGGCCCTGAAAAAGTAATCGCCCCTTAGCTACTAAATCAAAATGTAACCAAATTCAATCAGCTGCCGGGTTCAATTAGCCAGCTACACCCAGGCATGATTACTGCCAGACCTGATGAATGTAAACAACACTTAAATCAAATCTGTCTGGCAATGTGAAGCAGGCTGGAGTAAATCGATTCAAATACAGATGCTACACAAATTCATTGAAATCTACCAGTCTGGAAAGGCTTATAAAGCCATTGGTAGGGCTCTGACATTCCAGTAAACCACAGTAAGAGCTATTATCCACAAATGGAGACAACTTGGAATAGTGGCAAACCTTCCCAGGGGTGACTGGTCTACCAAAAGGGCACATCGACAACTCATCCAGGAGGTCATAAAGGAACCCAGATGAACATCTAAAGACCTGCAGGCCTCACTTGTCTAAGTTATGGTCAGTGTATACGATTGCACAATAAAAAAGACACTGGGCAAAAATGGCATCCATGAGAGAGTTGCAAGGTGCGAACCACTGCTGAACAAAAAGAACCTAAAGGTTTGTCTCGTGTTTAAAAAAAAAAAAAAATCTAGATGACCTAAAATACGTTTGGGAAAATATTCTGTGTACTGTTGAGTCAAAGGTGGAACGTATTGGAAGACCTGGGTCCTGTTACATGTGGTGTAAACTAACAACATATTCTACCATAAGAACATCATACCAACAGTCAAACATGGTGGCGGTAGAGTGAGGTTCTGGGGCTGCTTTGCTTCTGCAGGACCTGGATGACTTTTCATAATTGATGGAACCATGAATTCTGCTCTCTATCAGACATTTCTGAAGGAGAATGTCCACCTGCCAGTGACCCAAAGCTCAAGTACAGTTGAGTTGCAGGACAATGGTCACACAAGTAAGCACAAGTCCACCTCTGAAAGTCTTAAAAGTAACAAAATTAAGATAGAGTAGCTAAGTTAAAGTCCTGACTTGAATCCCATTGAGATGCTGTAGCAAAACCTTCAACAGGCAGTTCATGAAAACCTTGAAAACCCTCCAATGTAGCTGAACTTTATACAATCCTGCAGAGAAGAGTGGGCCAAAATTCCTCCACAGAGAAGTAAAAGACTCATCACAAGTTTTCTCAAATGTTTGATTGCAGTTATTCCTGCCAAAGGTGGTACAACCAGTTATTAGGTTTAGGTGACAATTAACTGTTCACATGTGTGAATATAGGTTTTCAATAAATCTTTATCTTCAGTAAATAGAATCATCATTTAAAAGCTGCATTTTGTGTCGACTCGTCTTTATAGTAAATGAAAATTAGTTGGGTGACCTGAAACATTTAAATGGCACAAAGATTGTGAAGGGGGCAGATACTCTGTCACAGCACTGTACATTGAAAGGAATGTCATAACTGACACCAAATATGTCTTGAGCTAAAGTCTGTAAAGTATCATTTTTTAAACCAAGCAATCACCAAACATGTCTCATGTCTTATGTTTCTGAAAAAAAAATGTCATGAGCAGTGCTAGTGCTAGTTAATGGATGAGAAAGTTATTAGAAAATAAAAATGATAGAGAAAGTTTAGGTTTCAAGGCTGATGATGTGATGAAGTTGAGACTGATTAGAGAAGCCTGGAATGAAACCATACAGATTAGTAGCTGCTGTACAGGAGCGGAATGTTCCTCGTCACCCTTTAATGTTTTCTGTCATAAGATCTGACAGAACCACCTTCAATAACAGATTTTTTCCACTGCCACGGTCTGTGTTCTTAGCAAAATCCAGGTGTTGGCAGCGTTATCAACATGTCAAGCTACCTAATGTGCATTTTTAGACAGATTCTCAACAACTGGTTTTATAAGATCGGAATCTATGTTCACAAATCAGACATGTTCAGTGTTGTCACACCTGTATTTGTTACTCTGGAATATCTGAGACACATCCAACAATAATACTGAGCTGTTGATTGTGAGTGGCATTTTGAACATCTGCTAGTAGACTTGTGTTATCTTGTAGAGCTCACCTTCATGTAGTGAATGGTGGGAAATTCCCCAACATTTAAACCCTACCTGTGATAAACAAATATGTCATCATGAAGCTTGGCAAGTTCATATGTTGATCATTGAGGCCTGGATATGTAATGCGCTGTGAGAAAATGATTCCCTTCAAAAGCTGCTCTTCATAGATGGCTTGACATCCTCCACCAAACTTTGTCTTCTCTGTCCAGAATGTATACATTCTTGTCTTTCAAGGGTAGATAGAGAACTGAGTCTTGAATCTTGGTGCACTGTATATTTGTGTGAGAAAACTACTTTAACATTTCCTGCTACATGTAGTTTTGAAAACTATGAATGTTTCTTCATTTTGAGGCGGCATTTTGACAGCGACCATGCATGTTACACAAAACTGGATTGATTAGGCTTATGTTCATTTCGCTATCCAACAACTTGATCAAAGCAGGACATTTTTCATCGCACTTAATGTAGCTTTAAATATCTTTTAACAGATTGTATGTTTTCACCACCTTATTTGTTTAACTGGCTCCTAACCAACATGATCTCTGCAGGATGATTAACCTAGGTAAGATATAACCTAGTTGAAATACACTGAAGTACCAGAAAAACTGGTATACCAGTTAATATTTGGCAGGTCCAGGCAAATGTTACTTGAGGCAGTCTTGCACACCTATCATGTGAAACAATTCTTGCCAGCTGACGCTGGTCACGTTCACCTTCACAGATTTGAGGTTTTTCCGGAGTTTTTGTAGTCACAGTACACCCTTGAAATGCTCATACGTGAAAATCCAAACTTTGCTTCTACTTCTGAAATGCTATGACCCATCTCACAAGCTCCAACCATGTTGAAAATAGCAAAATCGGGATAAATTGCCATTTTCATGGTGGAAACAGCTCTAGAAGCTTCCAGAGATGTCTATCACCCTATATGTATGCATGACATGCATACGTGTTATTGCTATGAATTATGTTTTGCATAGGTTCTTGTACCAGTTTTTCTGGTACTTCAGTGAATATAGTGTCAAAGAGCAGTATAAAGAAAAAAACCCATTTTTGGACAAAACAAAAAAGTTTGGGGGATTTTTTTGGCAGTTTGCCAGAATTTAGAAACAGCACTCATTAATGGGGTTTCTCAGGTGGCTACACAAATGTGAACAAATGTATAAGATCATACATCAAATGTTTGTATCTAGTCTGATATTGTAGCAAAATTGCACCAAGTTTGGCCTCAAAAGCAAATCATAAGAGAGCTTTTATGTACACTCCATGACCAGAGAGTGGCGCAAGATACCAGTAAAAAGTGATCAGTTTCATAAGAAATGTGGGTTTTTTGTTAGTATATCCTGCAAGAGTACTTAATAAGATATAATAACAATATTGTACAATCCTATTAATATTACATGATAACAAAGTAGACTCTAAATTTCAGTCATTTCCTATCATCATCTGCTTTAGATCTTGAACTCACTCTCAATAACTCACACATGTTCTCACTACTGTTCTTGATGAGTACTGCATGCCCAGTGAAGCATTTTATGGTGTGATGTCATTGTTTATGCAGATGAGAGAATTAAATAAAGCAATATGGAATTGCATCATGGTAAACCTAATGGAGGTTTCCTAGTGCAGGTTTTTTTTTTACGCAAATTATATCAGCAATTCATTACACATGAAAATGGTGTGACGTCAAAAGGAAAAGGCAATGAATTCAAGTTGAGGGATGAAAAATTTCCATTTATTTAGACTTGGTGCAAGTGAATCAAAGATGACAGATTGTATTAAATATGCCTCTTTTTTTTTTGGAAACCTCCACTAGCAACTATTATGTCAAACAAAACAAGAAATGAAATGATAAGAGAAGACAATTAAGAAAACCAAAGCCCAGCCAAGGGGTTAGTAGCCTAACATTGCAATCTAGTAGGGGAAATTATGAATTCAAGCCAAAGAACCATATGTTCAGTATGTTCAAGTATCAATACTATATACATTAACTAGTATGTATATACAATACTATATACATACTATATACTTTCCGGACCATATATTTAAAATACAAACAATCACATTTTTGTGAAAAAAGGTAATAATGATGGTAGCTATCTGGTATCTGCAAGTGCTCCAACAGAAAGTCCTCATTGGTTTACGTGTACTTGAAACTAACCGGGTACATCAGTGGCTCTGTAGGGCATTCTGTAGATCAATTAACTTTAGCTATTACACATTGCAAGATGCTCAGCTCTTGCCCCCCGCTGTGGACACCGAGCTGATCACTGCAGACTTCTTCAGTTCAATTTTCATTGACTGGCTTTCACCTCGAGACTCTATCCTGGATACTGCAGTGAGACCCATTACCGTTTTGCCTGGTTTCATACCTTTTGACATAGGGATTCGTGTTGCCGAGCAAGACCGAGTTGACTGCACGTCCGTCCCGGACTGTTAATTAAAAAAAAAAAAAAAAAAAGAAAGAAAGAATGATATGTGTCAAATAATTATACATTATACATACAAATGATATATTATACACCATTTTTGGTCACAACCTTTTGAATACATTTAATAGTATTTGCAATGTCCTAATGTGCTTTAACAATAAAGCTATGCAACACATCTTGAAATGATTCCACCAGCCAAAACAGAGCTGCTCAACTCTACTCCTTTCACTCACAACAGCCCACAAGTCATATCTAGTTGGAACAGATAGGAATGAGGCAATTCAGAGAAGATGGCAAGCCCCTTCACAGATTAAAATGTTCTTCCCTTTATTTAAAAAGAAATTGGTACTTTTTGTGCATACATCTTTTGTCCAACATGGTCATGGTTAAATTGTAGAAAGGGTTGGCCATCCAATATATCCCAAATACTCTGATGCATCAAGCAACAGTTTTTTTTTAAAAGGTTGATTATTATATATACATCTGCAAATCATGTGTGTAAAATATTTACAACATTTACAACCTAGCCACAATATACCTACAAGAGTCGATAAGAGATTATCTCTCCAGTAGCTATTGTGCTTGTTTTAGTAGTCGTATTGTGCCAGGATATGCATGTTAGCTCGCGTCTGCTCACACATGTAGTCTAGCTAATGCGACGTGCTAGGCAAATAGTTCAGGCGAACTTCATGGTTAAATACGAGGGATCAGTCAGTCGGTGCCAAGTAAAACTATTTTAATAATCTAAGAAAAGAATTCCACTCGTTTTGAGGGGAATTGGCATAACAGTTCATTCCAGGGTTAGTTAACAGTCACGTGTTAGGTAATGTATTACACTTATCTATACCTGGATAGAGATCTATCTAGGGAGTAGACACCCACTGATATCATTTTGAAACAATTCAGATGCAACTGTAATGTAGAAGATTGCACATCATTATGTTGTTTAGGGTCACAGGGTCACACAGTTTTATTAATTGCTAAATAACTAATATTTTAGCAGACAAGTAGTTCAACAAGTGACAAATGGTTTTGATGAGCATTTTTGACATTTTCTATGTGCAGTTTATGGGCACTCACCCCAGACTGGGTTGGCCTGGAAGGAGCAGATGTGATGGGGGTAATGGTGATGCTACTTGTCATCTTGCCAGGTGTGGTTTTCAGTGAAGAAGTGGAGGACTGTCGAGGGGAACGCAGGACAGTCCCCATAGTGGGTGTCTCCTTGCTCTCTGTGCATACACTCAGAGGTCTTACTGCAAGTGTCGGACTGCTTCCAGAGTCCTGAGACCTCTTAAATTGACTCCCAAGGTGAATATGGATTTTATTGTCTTCTGTCGTTATGATATTGGTGTTGGAGTTGTATTTGCGGACTGGTGTTGGCACCGTCTGCTTCTCAGGAGTTACCTTAAACACTGCTCGGCCAATGCTCGAGGTCTCCTGAGCTTCTGGAGAGATAGGTGCCTGCATCACTGGGCTTGTGCTAACTGTGATGACTGAGACAGGGGAGCTTGGAGAGTCAGGGAAGGAGATCTTGGTTCCCTCTGGGGACTTGGCTCTTGAAATGGTTGTAATGGTCACTGGAGATTTGGTCCTGTCCATTACGTCATAGCTGCCCTTTGGTGAGACAGTAGTAGGTTTAGGAACTATGGTTATCCGTGGTTTCTGCATCCCTAAAGTGGGGATAATTGTGGTGCTTGAGAAGAAGTCCTCAGCACGTGGACTGGTGATCTCCAGTGTCGCAGTGCTGTTTTGATGATCTGGTGTCACCCTTATATGCAGTGGCTGGCCTGGTTTCTGTGACATGGTTAACTCTGGCGGCTGTGACGCATCTCCATTAACTTTATAAGTCAACTTGTCTAATCCATCCTGTGCATCAGCATTTGCTTCTTTCTTCTTCATCCAGGGAATTAATGATTTTTTCATCCCTAGTTCTGTAGAAGCAGGTGGGTAACGGTCCAGCACTGCTGGTTTTTTAAGACCTTTCTGTCTCAAATTGCTCATCACATGATTTTCTTCCAAAACAGATTTCCTTATGAACACTGCTGGAGTCTCTTCTTCAAGAGCTTCATTAGCATGTGCGTCTGTCTGGACAGCTGTTGAAGTAAGAGGGACATCCACTATCCTCCTTCCATTCATGGTAGGCCGTAGTGCTCTGCTGTATCGCTTAGTCACGTCTAACTCTTTGGTGAGGTTTAGAATCTGTTGGCTCATGTTTTTCTTTTTGTCCTGCTCTTCGATGAGCTTCTGCTGTAGAACTGTGTAGTTGACCTGAAGTTGAGATAACTGATCCTCCTTGTTCATCAGCTCATGAATCTTCTCCTTAAGAGCCAGGACATCTGCCTGCAAATCTCTGGTTTTGGCTTCTTCCATCTTGCACCTCAGTCTTAGCTCAGCTTCTTGGCTCACAGCCTCCCCCTTTTCGATGGCCTTGTTTCTGGCAATCTGTGACCTCATTTCCTCCAAGAGCTGAGAAAGGGCATTGGCCTTATCCTGCTCTGTTCTGAACTTCTTTTCAAGCATATCATATTCATCCTCTGTCTTCATCAAATCACCCTCCACAACTTCCAGCTGCTTCAAGCGGTTCTTCAGCCTATCAATCTCCTCTGTTAGCTCCTTAACCTTGTTGTCTTCATCAGCGTATCTTGCCTTGTCTATGTCAGGTCTGTTTCTGGATTTTCTTTCAGCCTCCTCCAAACAGTCCACCCTCTTTTGCATTAGGTTGACCTTTGCATTGAGATCATTTTGTTTCTCTTCTTCACATGCAAGTCTAGTCCTTAGGTCATTTTTCTCCTTTATGAGAGCTGACACTTTCGTCTCCATCTCTGACTTCAGTTTCAGCAGCTTTTTGCTCTCTTCAATCAGCTTCTCTGTGATTTCCATGACCTTGCCTTGCTCAGCCTTAAACAGTTTGCTCATGTCGTCACTTTTTTGCTCCTCTTGCTTAATTCTTTCTGTCATGTTCTTCCTCTCATCCACTAATATTACAGTAAACGACTTGAGTTTTGTCAAATCATCTTTTAAGCTACTTTCTGCCTTTTCCAGCCTTGACTCCGCACACTGAAGCCCTTTAACGTGATTTTTAACAGTTTCCAGCTCCTTGGTTAAGTTCCTTGTCAGGTTCTTCTCTCGTTCTAGGCTTGCATGAAGTTGTTTGCATTCTGACTTGCTGGCGTTAAAAGTTCCCTCGAGTTTCTCCAAGTCTGCCATCCTTTTCTGTATCTTTTCGATTTCAAATTTCAGCTCACGACTGTGATTCTCCTCATCTTGAAGCTTCCTCCTCAGTTCCTTGCACTGTGCTTCTGCTTTTGTGATCTCCTCATCCTTTCCCTCCATCTCCAACACTCTCTTACGGAGAGTTTCGAGCTCAGCCATGAGGCTTGAGTTTCCACATTCTCCCCGGCTGATTTTGTCCCTTAACTCTTGCAAATCCTCCTCGGATTTCTGAAGTGCTTTGTTACTTTCCTCCAGCTCCTCGATTCTCCGAGACAGACCAGCCAGCTTTGTGCGTAACTGTCGGTTTTGGGACTCCTGACTAGAGAGCTTGGTTGTCATGTCCTCATGTTCCTGTGAGAACTTAACAGCTTTATGCTCTAACTCCACTTCCAATTTCTGAATCCTCTGACTGTCCTCTTTGTATTTGCTGGTGACACTTTCCAGAAGTTGATCTTTCTCTTGCAGCTTTTTGCTCAGGTCCATGTTCTTTTGGCTTTGCTGATCAATCTGGTCAATGTGGAGCTGCCTCTCATCCACCAGCATCAGAGCAAAGGACTTCAGCTTCACCAGCTCTTCTCTTACTTTTTCTAGCCGCCTGCTGTGTTCCTTGTCTTTACGGGTTTGGTATGCCTTCTCCTGCTCCAGCAGTTTCTTTAGTCTGGGAGGAACACAACGGAAATAGAAAATGTATTTAAAACGACGGGACATGTCAAGAAACGAGTCATCCACATGTCTTTCAGTAATTAGCATAAAGTACACAAAAACACTGTTAGTTTTTTTCTCACAATGTATCTCAGCAGTTTACCTGACAGAGGCTGAACTCACATATGTCAGTTCTGTGAAACCTCGATCAGATGCCTAAATAAGGTTGTTGCAAAAGTCTAAAGGGATGCAAAGCAGAGAAGTAGAAAAGGAAAAAAGTATGACAGCAGAGAACAAAGAAGGGGTTAGAGCTGATTCTGAGCCCTCATGTGATTGTCTTTGACAACAGATTAATGTGTTTCACATGCTTGCATGATCACAGCACTGTAAGACTATACGAAGTAGCATGGCATGAAAGACTTCCACTAAATCCCTGTTACTCTAAGTCATGCCTTGCAGTCAGGAGCACCTAAAAATCAACCATCCATGATGGTGGTAAATGTTTACACTGCTTCAGCTCTGCAGGGGACCTTTATGTCAGCACAATAAATCCACTACAAGTGCCCCAGACCCCATCAGAGATGATAGAGAAGCCTAATTTGAAGTCATTTACCAAACGTATTTAATGTCAGACATCACAAGATTCTGAAACAAATCGAAATCCAATCTGTATCCACCAGCGTCTTCGTATCCTCAACATCTGTCAGATTCAGAAACAGATTTCAAACTCACCCACTAACTATGATGTATTCCATGTGAGTCCATGTCTAATGAGTTTTCAGCTGTGTCTGTCGTTATGAGCCTTTAAGACTTCAGCAGGGTCGAGTGAAGGTCCCATGCTCCCTGCAGAATTAGCCATCACATTCCAAACATGTCATCAGTGCAAAATGAAAGGTGAACGCTGTGTGGAAAGGCACTGCTCCACTCGCTGGTGATATCATCCTCCCATATAAGGCACAGAATTGTTCTACCCTTGTTTGGGCAGAGGAGGAGGGGACTGACTGGGGTGGGGGGGGGGTGGGGGGGTGTCCTTTCTCACAAAGTCTGTCCTCACTCTCTTTTCACTGTTTGCTTAGAATGAAGTCAGGATGTTGTCTCAGGAAATGGACAGGATAACAATCGGTCAAAGTGCCAAGTGGTCAAAGTACTTAAAGATCGCAAGGATTCACAGTTCACACAGCGCACAAGCCAGGAGTCCGGCATGACCCAAATATTTCCCTTCTCTGTCATGACCAAATGTTTCCATGGAGACAGGACAACAATGCAAAAGAAAAGTTTTGTTTTGTTGAAGGAACAATGCCAGACTCGTTCTCTGTCTAGCTCAAGCCTGTTACCCAGAAATGCCACTGGTAAAGTTTTTTTTTAGTGTATGAGAACGGTACAACATCAAAACAGTGATGGAAAAGCCAGGCTGCTTGTAGTGCATTTCTTTTTGTACAAAAGGCAGCTAAAAGCATTCGTGGGTTTAGTATAAATATTTATGCAAAATATGCAAAATGTTTGAAAAGCTATGACTACTATGGTCCAGAGGCTCAGACCATGCAAATACCACATAGATGATGTAATCACCAATGTTAGGTGAAGACATACAGTCTGCCGTATCCCTAATCTGAAACCGACTGTAGATGACCAAACTGTTCTGGTTAGTTTACACAGCTATGAATACAACCTCTAAACAGTCAGGATGTAAGTAGATAACAGGTTCTGAAATCTTCCAGTTTCAATTTACAGCTAAAAATAAACTATTACTTCAGCTGAAGGAATGTGACCAGGCTATGTTATAAGGCTGATGGGAATTTATTAATGAAAGTCCTTTAAAATGCAGCTCTAGGCTTAACCTCCATCAGGAAATGATTATGTAATTTAAAAAAAAAAAGGGGGGGGTTGAAACATTAGAAGTACAATTGAAGTATATTAGAAGGGTCCTTTATTTGGAAAATGTTGAGCAAAGAGAGGAAAAGCTCACCCTGCTTTGAATATGAAACAATTTTATTTTTGTTAAAAATGGCAAAATAATCTGAAGCAGAGGGACAGTGGCAAGTCAGGGCTCCCTGTTGGAGCTGCCTACACAATAAATTTTATTGTTCAGGGTGGGCCTTTCCGTTTAGTGCCCTCCTAACCAATCACAGGTGCTGTGGGGTCCGTATGACATCACCTGTGATGCATTTCTGAGATGAGCGGATCGGAGAGGAATGTGCTCACACGTTGCTGAAAGACGAGCGCCGAGACGGAGCATGAGGCAATGTGAGGGAAGGAGGGGAGGGGGGGGGGGGTCAGAAAGGGCAAATGCAACTGCAGACACATGACCAGATACTATATGATAGCCACCTATAACTAAAGTGCAAATGGTTTTATACAAATCACTCAACAGTGAAATGTGCAACATTTGTAGAAATGTACTGATGCAGATGTTTGTTTGTTTTTTCGATACAATATCCGATAACCATCTGATACTCTGATAAGAATCTGTGCCATTTCTGTTGTAATATGAAGCGAAATTAGGCAAAACATTATAAGTGTAGTGTAATGCTGGATAATTTGCGTTCAGTGTTCACCTACGGTATAATTCTGTCTCGTGTCAGTGAACATCACACATGTGGCAAACAAATCTACATAATAGATTTACATTTATGGCATTCAGCAGACACCCTTATCCAGAGTGACTTACATTTTTATCTCATTTATACAACTGAGCAGTTGAAGGTTAATGGCCTTGCTCAAGGGCCCAACAGCAGTAGCTTGGTGGTGCTGGGGTTTGAACCCACAACCTTCTAGTCAGTAACCCCACACCTTAACCACTGAGCCACCATATGTAGTATTTTTTACTTTGTACTTTTACTTTGATTCATTTCTTAAATGTTTGTTCTTTTATTGTCCTATTTTATACCATTATTATTTTCCTCTTTCTGTGACTGCACTGTAATTATATATTTGCCTATTATATTACAAACCCCATTTCCAGAAAAAGTTGGAAGTCTTTTGAAAAATGCAATAAAATTTGTTAATTGACTTGAACCAGCACCGTCGCCTCACAGCAAGAAGGACCCGGGTTCGATCCCCGGGTGGGGCGACCTGGGAAATTTCTGTGTGG
>JANCOA010000009.1:15850908-15861513 GCA_024363135.1 Leptodoras oyakawai | reverse complement strand
TCTTACTGGTGCAATGTGCAATTAATGAAGATTGGCCACCAGGCTGGTCCAGTTTAGCCATGAAACCTCCCACACTATAATGACAGGTGTTTCAGTTTCATTGTCCAACCCCTGTATGTCCTAGCCTTCACCCTGTCCAATTGATAACTGTTGTATGATAGAAAACTAGCTAGAGGGTGGTACTTAGCAATGACCAAAAAGCTGACGAAGATGTAAATGACACTTCGTAATGATGATTATGAATATCACAGATAATGAAATTGAAGCAGCATGCGTGTGTAGGTTTAATGGATTTACAGTATCTTATTTTCAGATGTTTGATGTTAAAACTGATGAACAAGGAATACTGAAAACAAACTATAAGGTCTGGCCATGTACAAACAGAGATATTAAAAGTTGGGTTTTTTGTGTGTTGCAGTGATTGATAGGGGAGAGAGTATGACACCTCTCCCACCAAGAGAGAGCCGCCAGTTTAGCCCTTTTGGATGCCCTTTTCAACCTCATGATTGCTGAATAATGGACACATGTCTGATGCACCACTCAGGAACCAGTTTTTCTGGTATTCATTTATGAATACATGTATTCATTTTCATAATATCAGTCTTGAGACATTTATGGTGGTAATTAAACGTGGTGTTACAGAATTTCTCAAACTTAAATAAGTATTAGCTCTTTTAAAAATGTCACACATCAAAAGTAAAGTTCACTGTCAAGAATGTCAACGCTAAGACTGCATATAAACAATAGCTGTCACATGTAAGTGATTAGCACTCCTTAGAGACTTGTGTTTGGTGGCTGTTCAAATGAATCTTGAATGCTATTTTCTACAGATCCTTTAATGAAACATTAATGGAAGGTTGTTGGTGTGTTTTGAAAAGATTTTGGTAGTTCATAGAAGCCTAATTTTGTCTATTGTATCCCCCAGACCCAATTCTATATATTGGCATTCTTGTTGTTGTTGTTGTTGTTTTGCATTGAAAGGCTTTTTTTTTTTTTTTTTTGCTAGAAAAGTCGCATGCGTACTATCATACACTATCATTTACCTGTTTTCTAACACATGAAAAAAGAACATATTGAGGGGAATAAAATAAAGCTCTGAAGTGTAAAATTATCATTGAAAAATTGTGTTTTGCATTTCCTTTGCAAGGACTAGGACCAAGAGAGAACCAAGAGTGTATGGCAAGAACACTGATTGTCACCTACAGCTGCTTGAAGTTGATATTTATGGAGTCTTATCCCGGACTCTTGGGAAACACCAAACAGTATTATTTGATCGCTTATCAGCATGACAACACTTGTCAAAGTATCAGTTTAACTCCAGCCGCCAATTGTGAGAAATGTTACACGGCCAGAGGTCGAGATCTTAGCATACTTAGCAATGTAGGATGTTTGCTCCTCTTGTGTTAATGAATTCCCTAAATTACTGGAGTATTGGGGACTTCAGCACACAAGTGCACAACATTTAAATATAGCCATGGATTCTGCTTGGGTGTGCTGACATACATAATCCTCAGTGGGATGGCAGTCAGGCTAAACTGGGAACACAAAGAGTGGCCCTTGCCAGCCAGGCATTACTAACGCAATTGCTGTGGGACATAAACAGACTCGAGGCCACAGTATTTTGGTTTCTCCTGAGGGCTGATGTCCACCTGCCACCCTCTTTCAGCCTGCAGCCAATCCGAAAAGTACTAATATTCTCTTCATGACTGCTAACATCCATTCCGTGCTAACATACCCCCATTCCCCCTTTCCATATGTCCAAAGCGCATCGCATCGTTTTTGGTTTCTTTTCCTTATCTCATGTGAAAGGCACTGAAAAAAGATACTAACACATTCTTGCCATTTCCACCCCCTTAAACTGGGCTGGGAGTGTGTCTAGTTAACAGCAATAAAACAAGGTTGTGACAGGTGCTGGAGCCTGATTCTGGAAAAAATATCTCCTGAGAATAAAATTCGTATCAGCAGAAACATGACTAAATAAGGGGATGCTAAAGTGAACACACCCATAATTCCTTTTTGAACAAGCTTTCAAATTAGCATAAGGCTCACATCAGTTAGCCTTTAGCATTAGGCAGAAGTGCAAGGTCATATCTCCTTTTAGCTTCACATGTCCTCAAGTTTCTGTTGCTTTTTTCTGTTTACATGGTGATGCATGGTTTATATAAGAACTTACAGGAACATGCTAAACTGTAATAAATCCTTACAAAGGTTCAGTTTAAATGATTGATTTGGGGTTTGTTTGTTTTTTGGAAATGCCATGCCATGTCATTTGCAGTCTTGGACAGATCTATGTTACTAAGACCAATAGTTAGGAGGGTCACTGTGGTGTGTAACTTCTTTTGTGCCTGAAACACCATCTGTACTGGGGCCGCTAAAATTCTAACATACCTACAGTGTACACTGAAGTACCAGAAAAACTGGTATAGCAGTTAATACTTGGTAGGTCTTTTTATGGCCACCCTGCTGTCATGAGTTCGAGGTTTTGTCAGAGTTCGATACACCATTGAAATGTTCATATGTGAAAATACAAACTTTGCTTCTACCTCCGAAATGCTATGACCCACCTCACGAGCTCCAACTATTAAACCAGGTTGAAAATCGTAAAATCGTAATTCTTACTGTGGAAAGAGCTCTAGAAGCTTCCATAGATGTCTATCGCTTTATATACACACTGGCGGATGCAACTGATGACACTGGTACTTCAGCGTATGTCCAAAGTATTTCTCAGCAAGATGAAACCCAGGCTATAATATCTTAGAAAATCCCTGCAAAACCTTTCAAGAGCCTTCTTGAAGAAATTACCATTAAAGCCATAAAGATTTCTTCATTTCTCACAAATTCCCATTACAATGACAAATCCAAACTTTCCTAATTGATAAATCTATCTTATGTTATCTTATGAAAACCAGAATAAATTGTTATGTCTCTTACGAAGAACCCAAGCATACACAGAGCTGTTAGACGTAAACGAAATACTTCATGCTATAACTAGACAGTTAGAGTTGGAAAAAGATTAAATGGAAAATCAAAAGGGTTGAAGATCAAAGCTGATGACGTTCAGTAGAAAGTTTTGAGCCTGTTTCATTTAGACAGGATTTAGATCAAAATTGTCCCAGATGTAAGGACAGAGAATGGATGAGAATGGATCTGTAGAAAAGGTATTGCAAATGTCAGATCATGTCCAGTCTCTACAGTACAAACTGGTGAGCTAATTCAAGTTTCTTCAATTGGCCTTTCATAGTGTCTATAGAATCTGTAGTCATTTTGTAGTCACATTGTGCAATATGATGGCAGATGTAATATGTTTTCTGATGCTTATCAAAGATACCATTCTGCACATGAATTCTTAAAGAAGAACATGTGTAAAGATTTTTATCCATTTATAGTTATCGTATATATATATATCTGAGCTCAGTTTGTGAAACATGTCAGTGCCTTTTATTCATTATATTGTTGCTATTCCCCTGACTGCCCTTTTCTTTTTCTCTCTTGTGTTAAGACCAAAAAAAAACCCCGAAAGGTTTGTACGGTTGCCCAGAAACCACAAATCCCTCCATCTCGAAGATTTTCCTGTGTCAAAAAACTTAAAATTACAGCTTTACCTCTGACTGTTACAAACTGCGGACACTGGAGAATCTTTTCAAAAATGACCACTAAACATCTCCTCACCAGAAACTTCCATCATACAAAGTCCCTGTGTAAGTTCTTAGCATAAAAATGCTAACGTATGAATCTTGTGAATTAATACAAACCTGTGATTTGCAGCCAGAATTATCGCCAGAGCTGCCGTTATAGAAAACGAATCAACAACAGCTGACCAATCAGAATGAAGAACGGCAGTCGAGCGTAAACTGTGAAACATAACGACCTAAATATATATAATAGGAATCGTTCTGGTTATTAAAAAAAGAAGATACAGCTTCAGAGGAAGGATTTTGTAATTCGTTTTGTTTCTGTTAGCCCTAATCCCCTAGACTGATCTCAGATTTCATTGAATTTCATCAACAGGTTTTACACTTCCCACTGGATGTGTGATGCTTTCCAGTTTGGGTTGCTATGAATATACTTCAGCTCACAGCTGTCACTCTGAGTCTAAAACATCATGGGTGAGTCCAAGTTACACGGTCTAGATCATAAATCTAGCTTTAACCTAATTAATTCCCAGCCATCTGCTCTGTTCTTTCATCACTTAGCATTTATCTTTAGGCTCAGCGTGACGTGAGAGACATCCTTGGATGTCATATGGTTTGATGTTTGCATGTCTGGAATGTTAAAGGAATTTAAAGCGTTTTTCCACCTAATCTCGATCAACAGAAATCCTTTAGTTTGCACTGACAGAAAAAAACAAGTTGTCTTAAAATAGAAACTTACTTAAAATAGAAGTTTAAGGGCAGTTGTTGAAGTTCATGAACAGGTTAAAATATGTATACATTTACCCAGTTGTACTGTAACATTAAAGATATTTAATATCAGATGCACTTGAAAGGAAGCTGTTCTTGTGAAGTTTCATCCAATACAGTAAAAAGTAATTATGGTTCCTTACTCTTTAGGTTCTTGTGGTATCCATGTGCAACCAGATCCACACGAATACAGTGGTGACGCACAACCACAAATTCTTTCCCCTAAAAAGTCTTTCTTCATCATGGAAAGGGCGAATTATATGGATTTTTAGCTTAATTTAGAAATATCTTTGATTGATGAATCCATGAAAGCATTTATTTAGGAAATGTAACATCTGCCCAAAGATCTTAGGTCTGGAGTAAACAGGTTTGTTATGGTTTTCTCAGTACAGGGAGTATAAGTCAAAGTGATTCCCGGTGTCAGTCAGTGTTCATGCTATACTGTAGATAACGTACATGACATTTGGTTTGAAAAACACTTCCTTTAATATTAATGGATTCTGATCCATGAAACACCACTACTAGGAAATCTAAAGCCGCGTAACTCACATAAACTTTCTGTTCATTTGTATCTACAGGTTTCCAATTTTATACACACACCATTGGAGATCAGGTCATCCATTCTTTACACAATAAATGTGTAATATGAAGCCATGAAGCATCTGTGGTGGATCTAATGGGTGATGAGTTCAGGAAAATCTGTAAGTCTGAAAGCATAACCGGAGAGGGACTTTCTGCCGAAGTCTATTTGAGCTGTCCTCCACGTGAACGTGACCCTATTACAGGTCACCTACAGTGGATGAAGGGCCATAACTCCAGAGCAGGTTTAAAAATAGAGGTCATAAATGCAGGCCTGAGTTGGGGAAAAGCTCCAGAGTTACTGTACTTCATTACAAGCTAGAAACATGAATAGTTGTATAACACTTGGGTTCATGTTTCATATTTAATGGTCTGGAATAAGTGAAATGTCAAAGGCAGGAGAGAGGGAGAGTTTCGGGGGCGAGTGAGTGTGATCAATGAGTGAGCGCGGGTGATAAGTTTGGAGGTTTATCTCCACAGACAGAGCCGTCCGTGTCCAGAGGAGTGACATCACTGGCCAGATGTACTCCTCAAGCAGCCTGGTCTCAAATGCCTTTCTGCTGGGATGGAAATGAGATCACTTCCCTCATAAAGTAAATGCAGAGAGAAAGAGCGAGGGTAGGAAAGAGCGAGAGAGAGACAGAGAGAGAGAGAGAGAGAACAAACGTTGACTATGTCCAATGTCTCTACCACATATGACGGCTTTTCAGTATTACCTTCCAGTGCTCAAGGCTCTCCAGGGTTACATGTGCTGTGAATCTCTCCAAATATCTTATGAATTATAGAAGCATGTGAAAGAAGTTTAAATCAACTGATACGAACTGATATTCTAAAGCAAAAAGCATTCCCATGATGCCTTTCTGAGATGTTTAGGAATGTTTGGAAGGATACATTGTGGAAAAGAGGTCATTGTTACATCAGATCTTTTTGTTCTGCATTGTATGATAAATGATTAGCTCCATTTTCTGTGGTCATGTTATGACAACCAGGATATTTTTTTAAATTGTGTTTCACTGCTGGAATTTCAAGAAACACGCTCTGAAAGAATGTGGTGAACCTTCAGATGTCTGTATATGCATATGTACTATATATGCTTCAGTTGCTCGACAGGTCTATTGTTATTTTCTGTATTCTAGATCTAGATCTTCTTCTAGATTATAGTCTTATACTAGATTATGGTGAGATTATTGTACTGTTATAGAACTAATTTAGGAAAAATCCTAAACCAATAGAACTCTGTCCTGCCTGTCAAGTTGCTATGCATCAGGCAGGTTCTGTGCTGTTGTGCTGCTCTCTCCCTCAGTGACATGGTCCAGCTGAATTAGGCTGCTGATCTCATGGGTCCAGCCGCTTATCGCTTAGCTCTCAGCTGTGACTCCGGCTCTGGCTACCATTTAAAAGAAAACATGGCATTAGCCATTCCTGAGGGTGAGAGAGGCAATTAGGATATCTTTAGGGAAAAAATACAACATGCACATGCCAGTGTGGTATCGCAACGAAGGGCACCGTGCTGTTAGTTAAAATGTGACTCAATTCGTTCAGAGTTTACAGTAAATTTGAAATGCCTTCTATTGTATGTCCAAGAAAAGCAGATCAAATAATGTTATGTATCTTACAAACACAAAATGAAATAAAAGTGA
This sequence comes from Leptodoras oyakawai, assembly GCA_024363135.1. Lineage (NCBI taxonomy): Eukaryota > Metazoa > Chordata > Actinopteri > Siluriformes > Doradidae > Leptodoras > Leptodoras oyakawai. The sequence goes on along the minus strand of JANCOA010000009.1, from coordinate 15,854,894 downwards.
CACAAAGTGAAACTTGGCAACAAGAAATGGATAGAAAATGGATTGTGTAGAAATTTGAGAACCCAATGTTGTCCAGTATATTTATATTTATAGCAGAAATATGAGGATTTCAAAGTCCACCAGGGAGCTAGCTGGTATTGTAAATCCTGGGCATATAGCTTGCTGTCAGCCAAGTGAAAAACACACCAGCTCAAATCCTTTTTCTGTGACCTGAGCAAAGTGCTATGAATACTGAAGCTTAACACGATGGAATGTCATTATTTAACGCTACACACGTCATGTACTGCTGTTTCAATAAAGTGGCCTTAGCACGGAATGTTCCAATACAGAATCAAAGACCAGACATTATCTTACACAACTTGTTTGGAAAATTAAGGTAAAGGTTCAGATAGTCAATACTTAGATTTAGTGTTGCTGTGGATCTATGGATTAATGGATTTATGGCTATATATCCAAAATCTTTGCTCTAAACAGGCACCCTATTCTATTTTATTCTAAATATCTGCTTTAAATAAATAGTATACATTTTAATGTTAACATAAGAACAAGTGTCTATTTACAATTTTGCATTCAAATATATAGTATTACCACCCGTACACCCTACCAGCTTTCAACTGCAATTCCACCTTGAAAAGGTGATTATCCAAGATGGCCGCCCACATAACATTGGTGCTTTGCTAATTACTTATTATTTTTAAAGATGTCAATAAGTCCTACAGTATTTATGCCATCTAACAGAACAACCGGAAATGGTTCGAGGCAGTTATTTACAGAAAGTTATTAAGGTGAGGCCAACGTCCATTGTTTTTTAGATAGATTAGCATCACATCTCTAGTGTAAAACTAATAAAACAAATGTCTGTTGGGTTACATTTGGGATAAGGGAAACAATGTGTAAAATAGATTTTTCACTAAACTGTCCACCTTAAAATATACTATAATTGTTTCTCTTTCTGGATATTAATGTGTTTGGATCCTAAGCTTTGCAAACTGAAATGTTTAAACGTCTCTCAGGAGATTGTTGAGCCACGGTGTCTGAGTCTGACTTATGACTTTGTCGCTGTATCATTTCCTTGTCAAGACTGAAAGCTTAACTCTCCTGGGTGTGATGCTGAGCCCTCCGCCGCTCTGAGATGTAATCCGTTAAAGCAATGTATGGAAACATTTCCTGAGCTGTGACTTTGCTGAAGCTCAGAATTGCAGCCAGAGATTTTTGAGTGATTGCTTTCCCTCGAATGTGGGACTCTGAGAGCAACTCACATGCGTTGTACAGCAATGAGTCAATGCACACATGTTACAGTTTTGGTGATTATCATTCCCATAGACATAAATCAATAATGACCAAGGGAAAGGAAAAGGACTAAAAGGCTGAATCTGTGCACACATATTAAGGACATGTGTAGTCCATCAGATGTGGGAAAGTTGCTATTGCAAAATGGGAAATGTTCAGTAATCATGTTCCCCACAAGGTTCCTGTTCAGTTACATAAACACACATGACAATCCCTTATATACCAGGAGTTGAATATTAGACATAACAAACACAAGCTGAGAAACAAGACCAGTTCCCTACCTTTCAACAATGGTCCCAAAGTAGAGTGCTTATAGAAAGCAAAAAAGAAATCCTAAAAAAATTCCCAGTCCTTCTTCTGCTTCAGTTGAACAGCCCAGAAGGAGACACCATGAGAAGCATAACTCTTTCCAACCCTCTTTCCTGCCTCTAACTCCCTGTCTGTGTTTTGTCCTCTCTCGAACTCTGCGAGCCAGCAGAGACACTCTGACATGCTTAGAAGGAGAAGAGAGAGAAAGGAGAGTGTGGCGTGTGGCGAGAGGGAGAGAGAGGGAGAGAGAGAGAGAGAGAGAGGGAGAGAGAGAGGGAGAGTGAGAGAGGGTGACCAATCAGAAAAAGGAGGTGGTCAGATCTTCTCTATCACCACCAGCACTTAAAAATGCAAGCTCCAAGCTCCAAGTAAGCAAGGTCAGAGAGAGCCAAGCAAGCCGTTGGTAGAGTCCCACTCCTCCTTTTTGTTCCAGAGAGTGAAATTAAAGCGGTGTGTATAGAGTGTATGCACCAGAACTGTGTCTATATTTAAACCTGTGTTCTCACTCACTCTTTGCTGTTAGCAGCTGAGCAGACTGTGGCCGAGCTTTCCAGACCCAGCTGACAGCTGAGCTCTCAGACTCCCCCATAAACACAGAGATCATTCCAGCAAAGCCATATTATGCAGCCTGAAATGGACCTGGTGAGGTTTATACCAAACCCAGGGCTTCACATTAAATATACAGTGTCAAGTTTTATTGGACATTTTTAGACAAACATGTTCATTGAAAATGATCATCTGTATGATTGTATAGCTTGTTTTATTTCAAACAATCAAAACCAAGTCTTACATTTGAGAACAGAATCAAACTTTCAAGTAGGAGTCAGAGCCTTTGTGAAAGGCTCTGTGAAAGGCTGTGCAAAAGCTATCTAGAATTCATCTAGAATGAAGTTTTTAAATACTTAGGACACAGAAAAGACATCATGCTTTATTTAGACCGCAAAAAATATATATCTTAAGGCCAGGTCAAAGAGTTTAAATATAACAATAATGATTATAATGTATTTCCTTCAGCTGCACCCATTCCTTGGGGTTGCCACAGCAGATCAACTCCTCATCTTGGTCTGGCACAGTTTTTACGTGGGATGCTCTTCATGATGCAACCATCCCCCTTAAGCAGGGCTTTGGGACACAGATCAGCAGTGGGTTGAGGGCCTTGCTCAGGGGCCCAAGGGCAGCAGCTCCTATTGAGGCTTGAACCCCCAACCTTCTGAACTGCCCCAACAATAAAATGTCAATAATAAAGTATCCAGGCTGTAATATTGATAAACAGGTTTGATATTGTTATGGGCTATAATTATCTATGTATTATAGTTTACACTATAATCCTTCATCACCTTAACCATCTGGAAACAGAAAAAAGTGAAGCGAATATTTCCATTAACTTACCAAAGTCAAAATACGTATATTTTTTTAATATTCTACCATACTAGTCAACAAGGAGTATTTCCTTGCCACCATCACCTCTGGCTTGTTTAGTAGGGATTTCTGTAAAGATTTCTGTAAAGCTGTAAAGCTGCTTTGTGACAATGTCCATTGTTAAAAGCGCTATGATAAATCTAAATGAATTCATACTCACAAGGTTCCCAGGAGGTAAAAAAAACAGCCCCACACATGATCCCAAATCATTCATGCCAAGTAACACTGGGGATTTAGTTCTTTCCTATATAACCTGCACTCTTTTTACACAAAAAGATTCAATCCTGCAGGATCTGTAACCTCACCAGATCCCTTGTGAACCAAATATTCCTATCTCTATTTGCAGTTTGGAGTAAATATCAATTTGATCAGAATAATCAGTTACTACAGTTAAATGAAGGTTATCTAATATTTTTTTTAATGAACTGATCCCACACCACGATAGTGTCCATCATTATGGATAGCTTTACTGAAAGACGTACGAGATTGTACGAGATGCTGCTAGCAACTTTTACAAGACTCTCACTGAAGTGTGACTCATCTGGCAGCAGATCTTCAAACACTCACACTGAGGCATCTCCGGTTACCTTCACGGTGGCCACTGAGTGTGTGTTTGCCTACACGGACCATTAATAAGGTGCCAGAGTCAGACATTAAATAGAAAAAAAGGTTGGGATTGATTTTGGTTATTCTTGAATTTCAGGAGAATACAGAAGTATAGAGAACAGCAGAATATATAGTCATGGTAAAGGATATCTATCACTTTGCATTCATTCTTTTTCATTCACCATCACTAAGTTCTGTCTCACTAAGTGCGTTCCTCATTAACCACCACAGGCCAAAAGTCTGGACACACCTTCTCATTCAATGCGTTTTCTTTATTTTCATGACTATTTACACTGTAAATTCTCACTGAAGGCATCAAAACTATGAATGAACACGTGGAGTTATGTACTTAACAAAAAAAA
>JANCOA010000009.1:15771654-15782789 GCA_024363135.1 Leptodoras oyakawai | reverse complement strand
GAATGAACTAGTTTTGATGCCTTCAGTGAGAATCTACAATGTAAATAGTCATGAAAATAAAGAAAACGCATTGAATGCGAGAAGGTGTCCAAACTTTTGGCCTGTACTGTATTGGTAGGAAATTTAATGCATGTTGTTGCTACAGCTTGAACAACCAGTCCTGAATGAGATATTCTGGTGTTGCAGTTGCCATGCCACAACTTCCGACTTTAAAGATTCAGTGAATAACACAATTAGGCATTGCTATGAGAAGTAACTGCAATTTTAATTGTGTTAGATAGACCTGTTGATATTAGTATGGATATTATTAACAGCCTAAGTTGTAACATTAATATTTTACCAAACCAACTTAAAAAGACATTACAATGTTCTATTATAATACTTCATAAGGAAGCAAGTACACATTTTCTTTATATAGCACTTATACAAAAAAACAGGGTAAAAAAATAATGCAAGTTAAAATAATACACAAAAAAATAACACACACACACACATATATATATATATATATATATATATATAATAGATAAAAACTAGATAAGATCATCCACAAAGTCTAGTGCATACAGCTGTATCTTTCTTTTCTTTTCTTTTTTTTTTTTAATACAGCTCCTGAGACTCAGCAAGTCTAATATGTTGGGGCAGACTATTCCATAAATTATGAGCACAAACCACAAAAGCACAATCACCCTTTTGCTTTCTCTTGGTTCTTAGAACTCCAAGACGCTGGAGAATCTTAATGCCTTAGCATCGATATATAGAAATAACAACTCTCACACATCTCTGTGTACTGCCTGGTAAGTTAACCAAAATCTTAAAATGTACCGTAAAAACTACAGGTAACCAATGCAGTGATGCCAGTACTGCTATCATACGCTCCCTTCGTCGCTCCCTGCTAAAATGCAGGCTGCAGCATTCTGAAGCAACTGGAGCTGTGGTCATGGCCCCTTGACTGACATAAATAGAGCATTATAATCATCTAACCTGGATGATATAAAAGCATGAATAACTCTCTCTCTGTCATGAAAGGAAAGCATTCGGACTCATTTTAGCAATATTTCTCAGTTGAAAATAACAAATCTCCACCAGCTTATTGATATGGATTGAGAAATTTATCTGAGAATCAAAGATGGTGCCCAAATTTCTGCAGAATGTGTTTGTCCTTGAAGCAAGCCAACCAAGACCCTTCCTTAAATTATTAGCAACAAAGTTTGAGGGCCTAAAGTCAGTACTTCTTTTGGCCCGTGTCCACTTATCCACTTAAGTGTCACTGCAAATCAACTCAAAGTTTTTCTGACTGATCATCTTTGTCATCTGATGAAACATTTCTACTTCCAGGATGACTCCACCCACATGCAGAGAGCACAAAGACTCATTCATTGCTCTAGTGAAGATGAAAATGATGCAAAACTTATTCTGTTGCCTTTTACGGTCATCAGATTTCAATCCAATTGAAATCCATGCTGAAGTCTGACCTTTTAGACAGTGCTTATCCTTCACCCCCTATCATCAAAAACACACTAGAGGAAATATTTTTTTGAAAGAATGTTAATTATCCACCCAGTACAGTTTCAGACACTTGTAAGTGTGCCAAAGTGCAATGAAGCTGGTCTGATGGTTCATGATGGCATAACATCTTACTAGAACACTTCATTTTGGGTTTTTTTCCACATCAATTCTGTAATGTTTCACCCTACTCAGTTTCATGGTTTCAAACCACTCCATAACCCAGTAATGTCCATCTGCAGAATTTAGTTTGGTCCATAACACTAGTGCTTATGGTAATGTTAGAGTCACATGTAGCATTCACACATCATACCTTTCTTTAAACCATGCAGTCATGATCATTTTCTTGGACCTGGTTCAGAGTTGTTACCTTGTGGAAGAAGGCGGCGCCTGTCAGCACCATGGAGAGTTCACAAGAGTAGTTGGAGTTGTACAGCCAAGACTGGTGGTTGACATCCCAGGCATGAAAGCGCCCTGGGAAGCCCACAATCCGATCCCTGGCCTCTCGCCATACCCTGAGAAGGAGAGGAAGCAAGAAAGAACAAATCAGTCCTAAAGAAATCAAAACGGTCCTTACAATTTAGCTAATAGCAATTGTTGATTTCTTTTTCTCCCCCTCACATTATGATCTTGAAGGATGCAAAATCAGTAGTTGTGTGACTGTTTCTTAACCATGGTGATGAAAATCACACAACACCATTATGAGAGATGTTATATTGATCAGTAAATCACTATACTTTTTACTGGTCACTTCAACTGAAGGGGTTTAATCCAAACATTGCTAACAAAAACTCTGTATTAAAAATCTCTCTGGTACCAACCAGTAGGCAAAATATCCCAATTATACTGGGTCCCTGCCAGAAACTTGTGACCCCCCCGCTCTAAAACATCACTGAAAATAATTCTAAGCAAAATGACAAATGACAGAACGGGTCAGTGGATGCTGAGGCGCATAGTGCACAGAGGTCATCAACTTTCTGCAGAGTCAATCACTACAGACCTCCAAACGTCATGTGGCCTTCAGATTAGCTCAAGAACACTGTGTAGAGAGCTTCATGGAATGGGTTTCCATGGCTGAGCAGCTGCATCCAAGCCTCTCATCACCAAGCACAATGCAAAGTGTTGGATGTAGTGGTGTAAAGCACACTGCCACTGGACTCTACAGCAGTGGAGACTGTTCTCTGCAGTGAGGAATCACACTTCTCCATCTGACATCTGATGGATGAGTCTGAGTTTGGCCGGTTGCCAGGAGAACGGTACTTGTCTGACTGCGTTGTGCCGAGTGTAAAGTTTGCTGGAGGGGGGGGATTATGGTGTGGGGTTGTTTTTCAGTGAAAGTAACTCTTAATGCTTCAGCATGCAAAGGGATTTTGGACAATTTTATGCTCCCACTTTGTGGGAACAGTTTGGGAATGGCCCCTTCCTGTTCCAGCATGACTTTGCAGCAGTGCAAGGTCCATAAAGACATGGATGAGTGAGTTTGGTGTGGAAGAACTTGACTGGCCTGCACGGACTCCTGACCTCAATCCTTTAAAACACCTTTGGGATGAATTAGAGTGGAGACTGTGAGCCAGGCCTTCTCATCCAACATCAGTGTCTGACCTCACAAATGCACTTCTGGAAGAATGGTCAGAATTTCTCATAAACACACTCTAAACTAAACCTTATGGAAAGCCTTCCCAGAAGAGTTGAAGCTGTTGTAGCTACAAAGGTTGAGCCTACATCATAATAAACCCTATGGATTAAGAATGGGATCTCACTCAAGCTCGTGTGTGTGTGAGGGCAGACGAGTGAATACTTTTGGCAATATAGTGTAGTTGCTATGGGCATGCCTGAACAGGGAGGGAACACCTATATGCTCAAAACACCACATGGGACCTATTTTACTATAGGCTATAATTTCATTCATTTCCACATCAAATCCTCTTCAACATAAGATTTTATCCGTTGTTTAAAGGTCAAAAGATTACACAAAAAGGAAAATAATTTTGTTTTTAATTGTGTTTAATGTGTGTAATGTATTTAACACTTCAAAATATTTTAGACACAAACACCCTTCCTCTGGCTCAAACCGTTTCCTTTTCTCAACATCGGTTCTGTCCTTATGACCTCTTTTTATTGTAAAGCAGAGATTACAGGTGGAAAAAATTGATATGCTTATGCCAAGACTAATATCATGCTGGGCATGTTTTTCTCCTAGCCTAGAACTATAACCCTGTTTCTGCTGTGTTTTTACAAGAGTCTCATGGTAAACTATTATGTAGACAGAATTATTACCTAAACCCGAACATGATTTCATCGTGTCTGAGATGGGCGTCGTCGTCAATGGACAAGATAGCCTCGGTCTCCACTACATCCCAGGGCAGGAAACGATTGTTCAAACTGTTCTTTTCTGTGCGCACCACCTGCAAACAATAAGACACTGCCTCAGAATATCGCTGTGAGAATATCATATTCCTATCCTCTATGATTTAGCATTAATTACAAACTTGAAGACTAGAAAAAAGAAAAAGAAAAAAAAAAATCTCTGTTAAATAATCTGAAACATGTGGGAACATGATTTTAATTAGGTAAATATTGCCTTGGGATCCTAAAGCTAATTTGAGCATATGAGAGTATACTGTAAAATGAGTCAGCCATGATCCAGTGGCATTTCAAATTGCACGTTTCTATGATCTTAATGAGAATTGTAAACAGCAGAGGTATGATTCAGAAAAGGAGTAAAAACTATGCAGCTTGTAACTTATTTCTACAAATTAATCACCTCAGGAAGAGACACATAAAGGTCCTGCTTTCAAGGCTTTAAAAACATGCTGGCCAAGACTTCTGTATAATCAAGATAAAATAAACTTACCACAATGGGCAGCCCAATGTCTGGCCAGAGGAGGTCCTCTGACGGTGGTTTTGGGGAATTCCAGACTACCACCACCTTGTTGAGATAAGGAAGGCCATTTAGCCTCTCCAGAGAGTTCATAAGTACCTCTTCTCGCTCATAAGTCAGCATGACCACTGTGAACTGTTCTCGTGGGACATTTCCACCCAGGGCAGCCTGAAATTCCTTTCCAGAACCTCCAGAACCGCCACCGATGGGACGAAAACCAGTTCCTGAACCTAGAAACTTTGCCTCTGAGGGTAGAACGGGGTCCAAGGGTGTGTGAGGGAAGAGATGGAATGGACCAGGAGCACGATTCCAGGTTCGGTAGACATCCGATACCGTGTAGGTGAAATTCCGCAAAAACCTAGGTGATGCGTAAGGGGGTTCTGTCTCTACTGGTCCAAGATCCAAGTCCCCATTGTCAGCCATATTGGCGTCTGTACCAGCCATCTTTCCAGCTTTGTGGGGAATCTCCTGGGCAGGTTCCTCCTTTATGGGTGCTGCTGGTATTTGAATGCTGGTACGGATACTGGCCAGAATGGTATTGAAGATACTCTCAGAAGTGGAAAAGTATGTTTCCCAAAGGAATCTACCTTGTCGCCTCATGGCCAGTAAATCATTGTCTGATAGGCTTCTCAATAGAAAGTGCAACTCTGTTATGCGAGGTTTGGGAACCATGATGGCTGCCTCACTCCAACGAATAAGATGGTGATAAGGTAACTTTGAGTGGTCACCAAGAACCACAGGGATTGCCCCAACCTCCAGGGCCTCAAACAGGCGCATGTTGCACCCTGCAGATGCTATGAGCTGCCCATCGCCTGGAGAAATCACCAAAGTGAATGTAGACGCTTTTAAAACTTCCAAACGATCCTCACGCTCTCCACACAGGGCCCATTCGGTTGGAAGACTGGGCTTGGGTCGGTTCTTGCAGGTAAATTCCACAAGTACCTGGTCTAGGTGACTGTCTTGTACCGCTTTCAGGGTGCCAATGATGCGGTCATCATAATCGGCTGGCGGATCTCCCTCTATTTCTTCCTCAAAGGACTGTGGTGGTGCTTCCAGCAGGCTACTCCTTAGAGACTCCACCTTCTCGCCTTGAAAGGTAAAGAGATATTTCCTCTTCACTGGAACCTGTGGAGGCACCTCCAGAAAATTGGGCTCAGAGAGAGCATGGACCAGTGGGGACACCACCAGGTCAAAACCCTCTCTGTACTGTCGTTGAAGAAAGGTAGACTGTGCTATAGCTGCCCGGCCTGTACTTACATTGTACAAGAAGTTCTGAGTTAATGACTTCCTGGACAGATGAACCAGCAGGTGATTATGACCATCTGACCTCCAGTATGGCAAGGCTTTCAGTTGCTTTTCCAAGTCAGAGAGAGAGGGTGAGGAATCCTGTATTTCTCCAACAAGTACAACATAAAGACAGGCAATATTTGGATTATCTGTAACATATACACTGCTTTTAACAGAAGACGCAAAGGCTTGCTTGACCAATGGGTCAATATTGTCTCCCCAAGGATACGATCCTGTGTCATACACATAGACTGGGAAACCTGATGTAAGGGGACATCTGGCATAATCAAAACAAGTATGCAAACGACAGGCCTGTGCAGACCTCGGTGGTGGGAGACCTGGATCATCTTTGTCTGGTAGTAGTCTAACTGGCAAAGATAATTTTGGCTGATTCTGAGCCATGAGTTCTTTATAAGAGTGTTCTGTCTGGCTGATGACATTTTTGAGTTGTAACAAGTCCTGTTTGGCACTGTCAATGCTACGCTTACAGGCTTCAATCCGCAAGTTGAGACGGGCTATTTCGCCATTGAGCTCTTGCCGCTTTGCTTCTAGCTGAAGCAGCTCTTCACTCACTGACTCTCGTATACGGCAAAGATCTTGCACGTGTTTCGCCTCACACAGTTCACCACCAGGTCGAGGGCCAAAAATCCGTTTGTCCGGTCCACCAGCCTCATCAATTGTGGTGAGGTAGTAATGTGCAATGAGTGGGAAGAAGACCAAAATGAAAAAGAGCATGAAGCTGAGCCATGTCAGTCGAACCCGCCGGAGCACCCATGGCTGGCTGCCATTCCCTGTGGCACTTCCGTTTCGCTGCATCGTCCAATTGTCACTCTCCACCACACCAAGCAAATAAATAAAGTTGCTGGGGAGATTCAGCAGCCATAATGCAATCTATGTTGTGTAAGCATGTGTAAGTAAAATTAAAGAAAGAAATCTCATCTTTACTGGAGCTTCAAATAAAAGCAAATTTCATCTTCAAAAATATGTGGTCCAAACGTAATGTTGCTTTTTTCTACGTTATGTAACCGGACTCCAAAGCTATCTAAAGATATACATGAGACCTTGGACAGTGGCAAGAACAGAGTGCCCCTTGCTGAAATCACAGATGAGGACATGGTTGGTATTAATTTTTCTCCGTCATTCTGCTTGGCAGAGCCATTCTTCCACTTGGCATAAGCTTGTAATGGCAGCTATGATATGCTTTCCAGCCACACATGGTCTCTGGCCCATCTAGCATGCCTTTAATGCAATGTCCAATCTAGAACAGAGAAAAACACAATAGAATTAATAACTGTTAATCACATCAGTGAAAGTGACTCACTGCTTCTGAAGCATATGTACTAACGTTTTTATATTTATATGATGCTTGCTTTAAAGTGGACGACGGGGATGAGTGAGTAAATTACTCCATCAAAGCAGCTTGTGACATGACAGCTGCACCTGCTACCCTGCTGTGTAGTACTGGAGAGACACATATGGGCTCATTACTCATGCCATGCAGAGTGTCCAGAGCACAGACAAAGATGAGTCCAGTTACAGTTTTATTTCATTTGATAATTCATGCTATTAAGCCACAAAACTGGAAAAAAAATTTTTATTAGCTATACTAAGAATATCTATTATATTAATATTAGCTATAATATAAGGGGGGGGGGAGGGGTGTCCTGTAATAGTCTCTGTTTAAGGCGGCTATGTGCCTCACTCGACCCAACAACCGACTGATGCGGTTTACGCGGTTTGGGAAGCAAGCTTTAAAGTGTGGGCAAAACACTATGTTTGGTGCTAGTCCAGCCTCCTTCACTGCTACCTCCATATTTCGAGCATGGTCTTTAACGACAGCAATGTTGCTATTAGCTTTTTCAAACTCCCACTCCGAAACAGCCGACTTCCTCTGCTATGTATACAATGTCGTCATATGTCCACGATGCATATCGTCACATTTTTTGCATCGTGATGCATCGTTACATCGCTACTTGATATCCTTGTTCACTTTTAGTTATTTAATAGTTCACAAAAGCAGAAAGTTAGCCCTTTAATATAGGGCTTTAGCTAACTTGGACAAGCTTATGCAGAATCTGCATAATTAGCTGTTATAAAGCTTGATCAAATAAGCTCAACAAACATTTCATTCAACAAAACACTAACAGCAGAGAATCAGTCTGAGCAGCCTATTGATTTTATAGATGCATTTTCATTTTAATGTTATATCCAAGTTGATAAGGTATAAAGCAAAAACCACCCATACCTACATGAAAGCCTCTATAAATAAAAGACAATGCATGCGCTTTAGCTGTATAGGACTGGTCTAGGAAATAGCCCTAGTAATTCTGTACACATATTTGTGCATGATAATACATAGATGAAACACAAACGATGGTAAATCAATCAAAACCGTAAACATAAATAACAAAAGTAAATAATCGGCATAAAACAAAGCAGTCTTAGTCAGACATTGGATACTCAAACAGAATCAAAATGTAAATTAATCCCTAACCACAATCCACTGAAACAAACATATAGCAAACAAGTCAAACAAGTTATTAGGTCTTTAATCGTAACTCATAAAAACAATACTCAAAAATACCGTAGATTCTGTAGATTAATGCTACAGTTTAAAGAAAATCCCTAGAGTAAGCCAACAAAGGGGAATACAGTGTTATGTGGGCAAACGTCATGCTTATAATATGCAATTGTACTGCATTATTAAATCAGAGGGATGCTGGTCTGAGAACACAATCACAAAATCACAAAAGGCCAGGTGTATGTTAAATGTGGTAGACATAAAAATGCATTGCATCAAAGCGATAGATGTACTGAAAACTGGGCAGCAGACCAAGACGAACAGGATCCTCCAATGAACACTTGCTTTTATTTAAAAACATGCCAACTTTTCTTTTATTAATAATTTGTAAAAGTTAAAACAATGTAAATTAGAGGTGTACTGATCATGAATTTGTACGGCTGATTTATTTTACTGCAAAAAATGCTGAATGTTTTTGGGGACTAAATAAATCATGAAACAGACAACATATTTCTAGTACTTCTTATTTCTCACATTAAATTTGAAATATTTGCAACATAAATAGTGTTACTCACTCTGTAACTAAACTGGCATTTTAAATTCTTAAAAGAAAATTAGTTATAAAGTTACAAGAACATTTCTATATTATTAAACTGAGCATTGATACTGGACATGCATCAGAGCTCCGCGAGTCGGTTGTAAATCTGACTGAAGAAATGTCAGCTTTAAGTTTATTATGGATATGTGACGATACTGTGTTGTACATTTTGCATAGCACTAGATAGAGTAATGTCTGCCTGCTAGAGAGTATAGTGGATTCAACGTGCGCCATAAGAAGGCAGAATCCTGTATCATCCACAACTGAAAACAGCTTGTCATCTAACACAATGAATTCCATCACTTTATATGTAATGGCTTTTGCTTTTGCATTATCTCGACCACGGCTTTGGGATTTCTGAAACCTTGACGATAATTATAGTTGAGTACTGGACTAGTGTTTTGTCTTTCCTTAAAAGCTCATTTTATTTTATATAAAGTTATCAAGTGGCGAAACAAATTAATTGTCGTTGGTGTACCAATTCTCACTGCGAACATTCCAGACTGCATGTTGACATTCTCATATACATACCTTGACACTCCCAAACAACTGCCATTTTGCCTTTGGTGTAACAGCAGTAGGTATACTATGTGAGTTTCTGGCTCATGTTATGTAGGCTACATCATTAAATCACAACACAGACTAGTTCAAAGCAACATAATAAATTTGTCGTTTGTTAGAAGCAGACATTGGCTGATAATCATGCACACTCCTGTAAATAAAGACAAGGTTTCCCAGGGCCTTATAGGAAACATTTTTAAAGATTGCGCCAAGTTGTTAGACCGTTAAATAGCAAACACTATGACAAGGTTTGATAACAGTTCAGGTCTGTGGTATGACAACAATTTCTACCTCAAAAAAAAAAAAAAAAAAAAGCCCAGGCTATTAGCTGGCAGAGGTTAAAGGCCAAGCAAAACGCCATCTGGTCCAGCTAGTCTTGGTAGTCTGCCATGTTCTGTCCAATAGCGCAGAGATAAAAATGGAAACATAACCTTTTCCATTGCTACCAAGCAGTAACAAGACCAGACTTTCTTAATTCTGAACATGCATTGGAGGTGTGTATTCTACCAAGAAAGTTAGCAGGATAGAAAGAAGAGGCAGGGCTGTCAAAACACAAGGGAGAGTGCCTTCAGTCTCTGGTGGCCATGTGGAAACTAAACTGGAAGCAAACTGAGCCAATGTTTAACCAGCTGTGTTAAACAGGAGCATTTGTTCTGCCAAGCTCTTGTTGAGAAAGTGGCAGTTAAACATAACCGTAACACAATAATGTATAATGAAGCACATTCTAATGCAGCACTGCCAGTTGGCATGACTCTCTAGAACTGGTGCAGATAATCAGCGAGATCCTACATCACAATTATTACGGAAATAACGGCCACTGTGGGTTCATGTATCTATGCTTAAAAGCTACGCACCACTGAGTTAATAACATGCACACCATATCAGAGGTTTAAAACCCAAGATAATCTAAACCAAGATAAACTGGAGAAGCTTTCATCAGTATATAAACGTTTAATATCAGAATATATTCAATTTTCAGTATCTATCACATGAACCAAACTGTAGTCTGAAGTACACAGAGACTGAACACAGATGCACACCATATTGCATTTTTAAATAGCTCCATATTTATGAACCTCCCGCTGGCAATACATGTGAGAAGAGGGCAGCTGCAGTCACCAAGAGCTTGGAGAAGAGGGCAGCTGGAGAGAGCAGCAAAAAAAAACAGCTGTTCTCTTGTTCATCATTATCTGTTCATCCCTCTAATTCTCCACAACTTTTTTTTCATTCATATCTCCCTCCACATGTATCCATCCTTTCAATTTGCAGCTTGCTATCTCGATCTCTCAGTTATGCCAGCATTTTTGTTTTATATTTATCAGTACTGGAATACTGTCATCACAAAAAGCCTAGGATGATGGTTTGCAAGGGCTTTTCTCCATGCCAAGTTGTTCTGGGGATTGAATATCCATGGCCCGGTCTAAATAATACCATAGGGCACACACCAGGTACAGCAAAGAATGCTGGGTGATAGGACTTGTGCAGAAATCTTGGATCTAACCATAAAGAAACCACAGTCATCAGGCCACAAATATATGCAGTGCAAGCTTATTACCAGAGCAAGCACCAATTCCTCTAGCTCAGGGGTGGCCAACCAGGCAACCATTTTTTTTACCAAGTTACCGCAAAGAGCCACATCATACGCATGGGCACACATGAACATCACCCAATCCCTTCCTCACACTCACACACACACACACACACACTGTTGCTCAGCCAGATTTATTGTGAATGTCACACACCGTTTCAACACTACAAAGACCACAGGCCAGTCATTTTCA
>JANCOA010000009.1:15415093-15432562 GCA_024363135.1 Leptodoras oyakawai | reverse complement strand
CACCTTCTCTTTTCCTTCTGTTATACCTCTACTTCCTGCTGTCACCTTCTCTTTTCCTTCTGTTATACCTCTACTTCCTGCTGTCACCTTCTCTTTTCCTTCTGTTATACCTCTACTTCTTGTGATCACCTTCTCTTTTCCTTCTGTTATACCTCTACTTCCTGTGATCACCTTCTCTTTTCCTTCTGTTATACCTCTACTTCACCATCTCTTTTCCTTCTGTTTAATCTCTACTTCCTGCTGTCACCATCTCTTTTCCTTCTGTTATACCTCAACATGCTGCTGTCACCATCTCTTCCTTCTATTACACATCTACTATTACACATCTCTTCCTTCTATTACATGTCTACTTCCTGCTGTCACCATCTCTTCCTTCTGTTACAACTCTATTCTGTTGTTTCAGTAGTATTCCTTCTGTTACACCCCTACTTCCTGCTGTGACATCAGCTGTTGCATCATTTACACCTCCATCCTTTTTTATCAATAGGTCTTTCGATACACCTGTCTGTCCTGTTGCAACTAGCCCTTCTTTCTGTTACACTCTTCTCTCTGTTGTGTCACCTTCACTTCTTTCTGTCACATCCCTCCACCTGTTGCATCATCAGCTCTTTCTTACAGTCAAACCCCTCCATCATATTGTCACAAGTCCTTCCTTCTGTTACACCCCTTCAATCCATCATGTCTCCAAGTCTTCCATGTCTTACACACCTCTGTCCTGTTGTGTGACCAGCCTTTCCATCTGTTGCATCTTTTTGTTACGTTGTCACCAGTCCCTCTTTCTGTTACAGCTCATTGCCCTGTTCTGGCCCAGCCCCATCTAGTCATGTGACCTTCTTTCTTCTTTCAGTTACATTTCATATTGTTATCAACCTTCTGCCCTGTTCTTTTATCCTAATTCACATTTTGTTTATTGAATTTATTTTTATCTTTCCATATTTCCGTTTCACCCAACGTCCTCTGTCCTGCTGTTTATGCCCCCATCGTGCTGTTTTGCTCAATGTATTTTTCCCTGTTGTCCATGTCGCTGGCTTCTTGTGTACTATTGTGTTTTTTTTTCTGTGTGTGTTTTTTTTTCTATTTTTATTCTGTTGCATCCGATGTGTAACCTAGCTTGTTGTGTCTCATGGTGCATGATCTGCTAAAAAGGAATATGTCATTTAACTGTGTTGTTTGTAACCTTTCTGGATCCAGTTTCTAGTTTCTATAGGTCCTGCAGTTGTCGCTGCCAATTTGTTGGTTTGATGCAGTCCTTATTTGGACGTTGTATTTTTTATCCATCTTTTAGCTGTTTGTTTTATTTGATTTTGGGTTTTTTTTTTTGTTTGTTTTTATGTCAGTATTTCTTTTTAATTGAGTCTTTTTAATTGATTGACTCTACCTTAAAACATTTGAAACAATTTCATTAAAAGTTTGAATAGGTTATAAGTGAAATTATACATTATGTTATATACAAACATGCAAAAAGTTCATTTCAGATACAAACGTATTGACATTCTTTTTTTTGTGAATAATTTTATCAAATGCAAATGGCAGAGAGTATAGAAAATATTATACACATGGAATCTAGGGCTCTTATATTCACACCAAGGTCTAATATTGCTGAAAAATGCGTTTAATAGCTATATTAATTTCAATGCTACAGTTTAATAGATTTGATTACATGAAACTCTGCACTTGTCGGTCCATGCAGCATGGATGTTGGTGTAGATTGGAAACACTACTAGTAACCATCCCTTGTTGTCTGATATGCTTTGGAGTTCACGCTAGAGCCAAAAAGGCTTGAGTGCACTACTGAATACTGTTTCATTAGATATTTGTTTCAAAAACATATTAAAATCTTGAGCTACTCAATTGATCAATATTATGCAGAAAAGAACACACAGTTCCCGCCATGCGCCGATAATTCTTTAATAAAAGATGAGTAATGTTTTGTCATTTATTTCATTTGTAGATAATATCACAAATGTCAGAGTAGATTGGATGTTTGTTTGCTTTGGAATGTTCTTATTCTGTTATAGCATCATCCCAAGCTGACACTCGAGCACACAGCGAGCGGCTTTCGGGGGCCTGAGTCTCCCTGCTGGGGTTTATTTCACAATAATGTTTGCCTCACTTATTACATAGAGACTTACTAAAGTAATCAATCATTTTAAAATGATTTGATTACTAAAGTCATCAAAAAAGATTAGAAATGATTTTACTGATTTATATAGTAAGCCGTTCTACGGAGCTGCGTCCATAGCAACGTTACCTAACCTAGCAACTTACTCAAAGATTAGCCTACTTAGCATTATAATTAACATATAGGAAAGTGAACATTAGAAAAAAAGAACTTTTTTGCCATAGCGTGTTGCGTATGAGCTGACGTTGTTAATATGATTATTAAAGCAACAGAATTTAGAGTTCTTTCTATGGACTGATATGATGTGGTCCTCCAGAGTCTGTGATGAGCCCTGTATCCATAGCAACAGTCTGATACTCATAGCAACCGTCTGCAATTCTTCCAAAATAGAATGCAGTTACAGACCAATCAGAATCAAGTATCCTACGAATCCGCATAATAAAGATTCTTAAAATAATTTGTGATATAAATATAATGAAATAATATGAATATGAATGATATAATGAATTTTTATATAACGTGTTTATTACATAATTAATGCAAATAGATTTCAGTGTGCTGGTGTCTTTCAGGAGAGTGAAATCTATAAATGCAGTATTCTCCATTTTCAGCGTTGCGAGTAACCAGGACTCGAAATGTAACTTTATATGATGTGCAAATATGTGCAAAACTAATATGTAGCTTTCTGAACAATCTATAGAGTAGAAAATAACAAATTCACCATCGGAGGTTAATCTATACACAAATTCCCGGTTTAATTCATGCAAATATTAGGTTTATTTACATTTCTTTATACACAACTGATATAATATGGTATAATATAAGGTATAATCAGGTTTATATGAAAATAAATTAAAATAGGAAGACTGGACAGGAAACGGTGAGCATGTAAGGAACAGCAGAGTGTTAATGAGAACAGGAAACAGTGACCATAAAAGGAAAGTGGAAGACAATTAAGCAGCGTAGTGTAGGTTCACAATAGAGTTGGTGTCTACAACATGAAGATGTTTAGGACATTGTCTAATTCTTAGTATTGGGAATTCTCAATTTTCCAAAGTCTAGACTGAACGAAAGATCATTTTTAGTTCATTTTTCTTCTTTATTTTTTCAGTTTGAAGGCTCCAAAATTATTCTGTTTCTAATTTTCAGTGACTGTATGTATGTGTGTGTGTGTGTGTGTGTGTGTGTGTGTGTGTGTGTGCGTGTGCACGCACATGCGTGTGTTACAGACTGCATATGTGATTTAGTACTTGTGTAGTTTAGCATGCGTAAGAAAGAAAGTGCATTTGTATGTGTGTGTGTGTGTGTGTGTGTGTGTGTGTGTGTGTGCGTATGAGCATATGTGAGTGTGTGGGGTGAGTGACTATCCTGTGGCTTCCTCCAGGCCTCTCGGAGAGAGTTCAGGGCCCATCTGGATGAGGTCATCACGCTCAAGTCAAGGTACTCTACCTTGGACCAGGTAAAGAGTTCCACTCTCCTCCCTCCATTAGCACACACACACACACACACACACACACACATATGCACACACATTCACAGAATTATCACGCTACTAAAACAGCTAAAAACAAAACAGTTAACATAGTTATCACAGGAAAGAATAAGTTCATGAAAATAGGAAATAAGGATGAGTGCAGATTAGGAAAGACGAGCAGGCTCAGAATATTTGGATGTGACAGTTTGCACCGACTAGCTTACTTACCTACAGTCACTAACACAGTGTAGCACAGCAGTACAGAACACAGATCAGCAATGCCAGACTGCCAGACTGTGATAAAACATGCTACACACAAAGCAACAAATGCAGATGCAGAAATGCATCAATTGCACTCCAGAATACAGAGCAGCCACAAACCAACTAAAACTGCTAATCAGATACTAACACCGAGAGCTACAGTTATACACAGCTAACAGAACGTTCACCACTAAACACAGTGCTTTGACCACATTTAAAGACAGAGAAATGAACACAGATAAGCACAGAGCAGCCAGCAAAGCTAAACACAGAGAAGCAGCTCATAAATAGCTAAGTATGCCAATTGCTGTCACTGCTAATTAAAGAGAATATAAAACAGTGACAGCGGCACTGTAGGTAGCACAGCACGGCCTCCTGGTTAGCTGTGTATGACTGTATATTGCTCCAGCATCCCTGGTTCGATCCTGAGTTCAAGCTACTGTCTGTGAGGAGTTCTGCATGTTCTCCTCATTTTCACGTCAGTTTCCTTCCACCTCCCAAACACCTGCCTGTAGGTGTGAATGAGCGTGTTGTGAATGAATGTAGGCATGTGTGTGGATGGTGCCCTGCGATGAACTGGCATCCCAACTGGAGTTTATACTCCTGCCTGTTTCTGGGATAGGCTCCAGGTCTAACGTGAGCCTCACCAGGATAAAAAAAAAACGTACTGAAGATGAATGAAGGAACGATTCCCTATAGGCAGTGCACAGAGCTTGAAGATGATTTTATCCCAGCTTTGCTTGGCTGTTGTCTCTCACTGATTGAAAAAAAGAAAAAAAGAACACTGGTTTTTATTCAACTGTCCAGTGTGTATGTGTGTTATATGTTACAGACTAACTGGGAAGAACATGCAATGTTTTTAATGTGTGTGTGGGATGGTGGGGGGAGGGTGTCTGTGTGACTGTTTGGGGTTTGTCCGTGAGTTTTTCTCTCTTTCTTTTTCTGCCCATCTCTCTTGCTTCTCTCTCACACTCTCTTACTCTCTCTCCCTATTTCTCTCTCACTCTGACTTTCTCTCTCTCTCTCTCTCTCTCACACACACACACACACACACACACACACAAATAGTGGCCCTAATTTGTGTGGGCATGTGAAGTCCACAAGGCCATAATGTATTCCATTTCTCTACTTAAAAAGATGCTGAAAAGGACCCTCTATGATGCAAAAAGCACCCTTTGGTAAAGGCCACACTGATTCTGACTAACCCCAGGTTTGCGATTTGAAAGAGTAGTCCATTAAAATTTTTTGCATAATAGCTTATGGCAAAAAGTCACACAAATGCTTTCTAAAAATATCACAGAAGCCCTAGTCATGGTTTTCAGTTCCTCTGCAATAAAATACACTAAAACCCACAGAGGACAGAGGACCTCTGGACATGAGCTTCTTGCAGATTTCCTTTCCCCAGATGTGCCACATATGGCACTGTGCTCACATTATTCTGGGATAATTGTATTTATGGAAATCTGTCATTACATTTCAGAGGTGCAGACATTTACAGCTTAGCCATAGTGTATTTGGCCCTTTCCCAAGATGATATGTCTCTCTGTCTGTCTAGTAAACTATCTACCTTCCTATTTATTTGTCTTTGCTGTCATTATTCCTGTCATCAGCACTTTTCCAAGTAGATTTATACCTATGGACTCCATCCTTGAAATGATTAGCGAGCACCAATTACATCAGTTGAGTTCATCAAGAGCAGGGAATGACAAATTAGACATATAACAACAAGGCCAAAGATGAAGAAAGTCTTCAAGTGTCTTCGAACACTGATTTAGACTGCCATTGATCAGTATGAGGGTTACAACTTGTATAAAATAAAGCCATAAAGCCATGTTTTAAACAGAGTGTGGTTGATTAAAAATACATTTCCGGATTATATAGGATATGTAGTGTCTAATTTTGACAAAAGTGAATGGTCACCTTCAAATATGCCGTTAAAATGTAACTAAGTTTAACACACTAGGCTCCAGACAACAGCTTGTTACATTGGGGATTATGGTGAAGTCTTGAGAATAGTCCCCTGAGAATGAGAGACCGTTATAGAACTTGGAGGAAGACCACAGGGAGATCTCTCTCTCTCTCTCTCTCTCTCTCTCTCTCTCTGTGTCTCTCTCCTTTTCTCTCTCTCTTGCTATACTTTTGGATATACAATTCCATAACTTGTTAGCTACATTTGCCTCATAGCTCCAGTAAAAAAACGAGGCAAACTTTTGATATCAAAGATTCAACTATTTAGTGCGAGGAACATTTCTGTGATGCCCGTGCTGCATAAATATTACTGGCATTTCACTTTCCATGAAGTGCTCAGTGATGACAGTTGAAATATTCATGACTTCAGCAGTGCAGCACTCTATATAGTATTAAGATTTAGTAAATAAGTGACAGGTTGTATACTGCATGTTTATAATTGATGAATTAAGGAATGTGTAATGCATCACTGCAGCTATATGAGGGTCTATATGAGAGTCTTATAAATATGAGTTATATATATATATATATATATTTATGTGGTGCTGTTCTTTTTTAGGAAGATTCTGTAGGAAAAGTTGTTCTTTAATTATATTTAATTAGTTTCAATTCAAATTGATTCACTTAGATTATAAGCATTATTTCAGTGAATATTTCAGGAAGCTGTATGTGCGTGTGTGTGTGTGTGCATACGAGTGCATAGATATGTCTGTGAGTGTATTCATTTACTGTGTGTGTGAGGGAGAGAGAGAGGTAAAGAGTATACATATGTGTGCAAATGATGTCATATGAATTGAATATGTATAAGTACCATAGATAGAGATTGTGTCTGTGTGTTTGTGAGAGATCTGCTGTGCTTCCCTCTTTCCTTTCCCTGCCATCTTAATTCAGTCCATATTCATGTCTATTATAGATATTTTTTATATTCTGATGAATCCTCTGATTAGTTACCCCCCCCACACACACACATACATACATACATACATACATACATACATACATACATACATACATACAGTATCACCACTGTCATCAGACATGAACACCCATTAATTATCTGCTAATCAGTTAATTGCTTGCAAATCTATCACTTAACTGCACATCTGTTAATTAGCTGGAAAATAATGTGTGAAATGAAGCATGTCACACCTCTCAGGACTGCAGTTAATAACCCTTTTCCTATAGCAGCAAAAATGCAATATATGCACCTGGGATGCATGGTGTCATTTGTCTGTAAATCAATGCTATAAATCATTTAATTCTCATTAATATTTTTCTAAAAAGAAAAAAAAAAGTATATCAGAAAATCAGACACAGTTACTGAAAAACATTCTTATCGAGATGCAGTCGGTGCTGTAGCAATACATTCTGTTAAGCAAATGTTATAATAAAATAAATGCTATTAAATCTTACATTTCTTAAATCAAACCAAGTGAATGTTTTGAATTTGCACTTTTGGCAGACTGATTTGTTTATTCATTATTAATTAATATATTTCATTTGATCACAAGTAGTAACTGTGACATTAAACGGACATTCGACTGTCAGGTAGTTTCCTTGCGATGGTTCTGAAAATGTTGTCTAATAGGTTAAACTACATGGTGTTAATTAGTAAAGACTAGAAGTTCGTGTAAGTGAATGTCTGCTTCAGCCGAACCTACTCATGATCTGCTGGGTCACAGCGTCATTCCCCCACCCCCACACACCCCACCCCCCTTTCTATTTCTCTCTTTATTGCTTGTAGGCTTCATTTTGTATTTCATTCGTTCCCTGGGAACTGTGTTTGCAGGCCCAGACTAGACAACCTCATGGTGTTTGTCTTATAAATATCTTTTATAAGAAAATTGAATCTTTCCTCAACATATTTATGAATTAGCTAATTTAATTACTGGGTTCTCTCTGTGTTTGTATGGATTTAGGGGTTTCCTCAGGGTTCTCTAGTTTATTCCCACCCCCCAGGTGGATTGTATGTAAATAAATTGATTGCAGTGCCATATGATGGACTAGCATCCCATCCAGGGTTAAATCCCACCTCATGTCCAGTAACTGCTTCATATCCACTACATCCCTGGCCAGGATAAAGGGGTTACTAAAGATAATCAGCATTCCAACAGAATTTACAAGAAAATGAAATAAATTGATATACAAAGCACAATAAGTAGGTGCAATAGCTTGCAAAAATCATTAACGGCATGACAGCAGAGGACATAACACATGTAGCTGAATGGAGATTATGGTGAGCCAGCCAGGAGTCAAACACAGACTCTTTTGAGCCATAGATGTAATCCTCTGAGTCCCTGAAGCACTTGTGTTGCTTATGGTTTTGTGGTTTTGGTGTTCACAAAGGAAGCTTGCTCACTACAACACTGCTTTAAAGTTAATTACATTTATCATTTCAAATAGTATTATGACAGTAATTAGAATATTCAGAATAAATCAAATGAAATTAAAGAACTATGGTTTGCTTTAGAGTGAAATACTTTTCCTGTATAGATGAGGCAGCTAGTGGAGCCGCAATCAAACAAAGAATAAATAAGAGATGTTCTGTTGCATTATTGCCTCTGGCTGCATGCAGCAACATTATAGAGTGACGTTTGAACCATCTCACTCACTTAGTGCATGTATGAAAGCCCTGTTATAGTCCTGATGCAGCTTACAGTCCAGAAAATACAGTGTTCTTAATTTCAAGTGATATTAAAAGCTCATGAAGGTTTTTTTATGCACCTCAAGGTGCTGCCTAACTTTTTTCCTTCTTTCTCTTTCTCTTTTTGCCTTTCTCTTACTCTTGCTCTCTTTCACTCTCCCTCTGTCTCTCTTACCCTGGCACTCGTTGGCTGTGCTCTGTCTTTTGAGTTGCCTCACCTTTTGCATTGTGTTTGCTTTGCCCTGGTTGCTTGGGACTGATGGACTGATGCTTGATGACTTTGTCTCCACTGTAGCTCCAGTGTAGGTTGGAGGTGCTTAAAGATGATCGAAGGAGCCATAGGACCTTCAGCTCTCGAGTAACTATCGCCAACCCTCACCAGGCCATATGCAACGCCCCCTCGCTGTCTGTCCTGTCCATCTCTCTCTCTCTCTCTCTCTCTCTCTCTCTCTCTCTCTCTCTCATTAGTGGGGCTTCCATCCACTTGTTGTTTTTTTTCAATTGATTTAGTTCATCAGATGCTTTTGTAATGTGTCCAGGGTTAAGCGATGATGTAATCAAAACAGATTATTTGATATAAATGATGAAAGGTGAACGCTTTAGGGCCTGGTATTGAAAAATAAATCAGTAGACAATTTATGGAGCTAATGATTCCAATAAACAAACTGACAGCAACATACACAAAACAAGCCGCTTAAAAACATAAACATACATTTACGTTTGTTAGAAGACACATTTCCTATAGAACATTTAAACAGATACAGATGCTGCTTCATCTGCATGAATAATACTGATCAGTGAGACGTCGTTGGAACCTCAATATTGTTCAGTGATGGTATCTGGTGGCTGGTGTCAGGGACACGGTAAAGAGGACAGGATGTAGTTTTGTAGCTCCTCTCCAAAACATCAGCCATAGAAATGTCAAAGGTTTAGCATATTTTTTTCTGTGTTGTTGGAAGCTTACTTAAAATTCCTCAAACATGTGGATGGAAACAAATCTATTCCCTCTCTCTGTCCTTGCTGCGTATGGAGGTCATGCTGTTCAGTTCCATTTTTTTTGTCCCTCATCTATCTCTCTTCCTTCAAACCCACCCATACACACATGCATACACACATACACACACATACAACATTGCTTATTTTTTATCTGACTTATACTCAGTTATCGTATGTGCCTGTGTAAATCCTCTATCATCGTATAAAGATTAGTGAGATGATACAGCATGATTTTTTTGCACTGCTATGGAGTCTCACTGCTACAAAGAGGAAAGTCTCTGCTCTTTGCTGATAACCATGTACATTATCTCTATGTACTTCCAATATTAGGCACAGTAAATATTTAACACACATTAAAATATTGACATTCATCAAACCTAGTTTTGGTCAAAAAGTCTGAATATCTTAATAATCTTAATACGAATGAATACATCTGGTGCCTGCGATGACTTCCTGCTAAAATCTGGTTTCTAGGCAAGTAAGCCACTGCAATTCCTTGCTCAGAATGAATGAACTTGTTACAGTGCGGTTAGAGTTTTGTGTATCTCCAGTGCAAAACAAAATAAGCAACCTTCTTCCTGCATGCCTTGATCAATCAGCGTTGGGGGTAAGATGGACAGTGTGCTTATTTCAGCTTTTTCTTGATCTTAATAAAGCACTCAATTCACCTAAAACCATATTTTACAACAGCCTCCTCCTCCTCCTGCTTATTTCAGTCAACATCAAACTCGCATCATTAGTTGTTTTTTTTGAGACCGCTTTCTTTTGCTGTTTCTTTCTATCACCCTGCTTCAGTCTCTTCATGGTCTCACTTGGTGCTTTGTGTTTATGCTGCCATAGTGCTGCTCTCTTGCTGTCCCTGTCTTTCTTATCTTGCCTTCTTTCCTTGATCTCTATCACATCTTTTCTGTTTTTTTTCTTGCTATACGATACGATACGATACAGTGTGTCTTGCTCTCTCACTTCTTTCTTTACAGTATTTTCCCAGAGCCGCCTCACTCTCTTCTTCCCTCCTCCATGTCTCTCTCTCTTTCTCACTCTCTCTCTCTCTCTCTCTCTCTCTCTCTCTCTCCATCTCTCCACCTCTTCGTTTTCAAGCTGTCTGGCAGAACCGGCGCCCCATATTAATCTTCAGAAAGGGTTTAGATCACAGTGACAGGGCGAACTGCATGCACATGCTGTAACTCTTCCCCTTATCTAACCCAAGCCAGCTGTGACAGGGTAGCTGCACTGCTCCGAGACTGAAATGGTGCTCCACGATTTTGTGCTTTTGATAGCGCTCTAGGTCAGATAGAGGGTAAGGCACGGAAGAGGAAGGACCCTGGCTTCTATTCAACAAGATTGTATAGGATTCATCTACAATACAGAATAAAACATGTTTTTTCATAGAGAATGATGGATGTAGATGATTTTGAAAAGACAGTGTTTTAGGGCATGTTGGGTTAAAATGACATACAAATTATGGTTAATTAGTGTCCATGTGCTTATGACGTAGAAATAAAGAACTAGTACTAGGTTTTCAGAGTAAATATAAAAATAATTTAAAATAAAGAGTAAAAATAAAAATGATTAAATTAAGATGTATTACGCGATATCACAACCCTCATTTCTGATGGAACATTGACATTAGCTCTAGCGTTACCTGCTTGCCTAATCTCTAAGTGACAGGATTAATGTTAGTGGTTAAAATTATTGTAATGCCAAAACTAATCAAGTAAATAATGATATATAAATAGTGAATAAAGTGAGCAGAACATGCAGTGAATAAAGACAGAATAAGGAGAAATGTAGCAGAAAGGAGATGTCAGAATACAACAAGTAATAAGAAGAGTAAACAGAATTATAACTTCATAAAATGTCTCTTATGCATACAACTGAACATTTTTATGCAGTTTAAATGTAAATCTTCTGGCTTTTGTGTTCACAAGGTTGCAGCTAACCTTAATCAGGTTTTGAGGAAAGTTTGATGATTAAGGGACAGAGATTAAATTACAAGTGCCTCCAGAGTGTAGTGTTTTGCTCTATCAACCTAATGAGCCAAAACCAGAAGTCCAAGAGAAATTTTCCCAATGGGGAAATTTGTTCTCTTCACTGTCAGAGCTATGCTGGTCAGTGTTGGGGCCTTTACTCAAAAAAAGTAATGTATTACACATTACTTGTGTTTGCCAGTTAACAATAGGCTATAATGTTAAACTTTACATACAGTACTATGCAAAAGTCTTAGGCATCCTATTGTTTTTAAGTACAAATTTTTACTGATGTTTTTTTTTTTTTAGTTCTGCATTATTGAGTCAAAACTTTTTTATTTCCATCCAAAAATGAAATGTTACACAAAATTGTTTGTATATCAGTAATGAAAGCAACACATTACATAACAGAGCTCTTTTCAGACCCAAAAGATAATGAAGGCTGCTGGGATTTACATGCAAAAAAAGAAGTAAGTGTGACAGTCAAAGTCTCCAGAAGAGCTGTGGCAGATTCTCAGTAAAACTTAAACACAAATTTTCTTATAAAACTGCACACATCAGCAAATATCGACTTCCTTTAGTTTTTTATGTAGTCACATCTTCATTATGTTCAAAGGTGTCTTTGCTTTACAGCAAGTCTTTACATGTGCCTAAGACTTCTGCATCGTACTGTACAGTAATGAGCTGATAAGTTACTGAGCGTCTTGGAGAATCTGCCACAGCTCTTCTGGAGACTTTGAAAGTCACACTTACTTCTTTTTTGTGTATGTAAACCCAGCAGCCTTCACTGTGTTTTTTGTCTGAAATGTGCTCTGTTATGTAATGTATTGCTTTTCTTTTTGTATTGATTCAATAATGCAGAACTCCAAGAAAAACATCAGTAACAAAAGTTGTACCTAAGTACAGTAAGGTGCCTTTTGCACAGTACTGTATGCCCACATAGCGTAGAGTATGTTTCTGAAAGACGGTGATCCTACTGCAGAAACAGGCAACTTCTCCTCTGTTATGTAAAATGTTACAAGCCTGTTTAATTCTGCTTTTGTTACCTGTTAAAAATCAAGTTTGGCTGCTCGGTTGGGGTCGACATACACTCAATTTCAGCATCACTCTGGGTCTGAGGGGGCTTTCACTACTAGTTTTGTGTTAGCTTGTTGCGATTTGCAGTTAAATTAAAAGATTTGATGTTGTGGTTACTGCAGTGGATACTTGTTTCTGGCCTGGGAGCAGCTCTGCTTTACCACCACATTCTTGTCCTTTCCAGTCAAAGTAACATACGTATCTCCACCGCTCAAAAGTTATCTCCTGCAATATTAGTAACTGTAATGTGATTACTGAATTTAGGAAGAGTACTACATTACAGAAAAATATAACACAATTTTTGTAACACGTTACCCCCAACACTGATGCTAGCTCGTATATACAGTATATAAAGTATATAAAGTATATAAAGGCTATGATGAATTAAATAGGTGTTACTAGCTTAAATATAAAGCTAAAAGAATGATTATGTGTTCATTTCAAGGCAGAGCCAAAATCGAAGCCTGCTATAGATTCAAAAGTTTCTCTATAATGTCTGGTTGAGTTTTGGAGTTTATGGTCAAGTCCACAGGAAGCAGTTCACCTTTGTAAGAAGGAAGAAGGCAGCTTGTTCGCAATTTATGCTTGTTAGTGTAGTACGCCAATGGGCAGCTGGAGCTAATGAACCGCTAGTGAGATAGAGTTTGAGCTGCTTGTCGGTCTAATTTAAATGTTTCTTTTTGCTCATTCACTTCATTGTGCGGTAAATCTTGGCTCCATCTTCGTTTCCAGGCCACAAACCTGGACAGCATCGTTTCGGCTCCATGGTGTGACATGACATTACAGCATTTCCATTTTTTGCACAGTGTAGCCAACATCTCACCGAGTATTGTCATCTAAGACGTGCTGTTTTCGAACTAACATCATCTACCTCCTGCTTTCTCTTTTTTCTCTGTCTTTCTCCAGGTGCAGTCACGATGCAGCAGCAAAGAAAATATCTTACGAGCCAGTAAGTCACTCGTGCGTGTGTGTGTGTGTGTGTGTGTGTGTGTGTATATCCATAGCTTTCAATACGGGATATATACAAGTCACGCTGATCACATCTTCTCAGCCATTTTCTCATCAGGATCAGGAAAAATGTGATAGACCCCCACATTTACAGTGCAGTCCACTTACTCAGACAGTTTTAAGTACATTTTCAAAAAGAAATGTATCCAAACACATTCCAGTGCTTCAGATTAGAAAAACATTAATGTCCAGAGCAGACTCATAATTTGCTCTGAATTTCATATATTATATGAAGAACATCTACATTAATTATTTCTAAGCAGTTAAAGATAAACCATAAATGAAAAACAACATAACTAGTCTTGTACATCTGGTTCAGCTCATAAAATGATCTGTCACAATGTGAAATCAACAGAATTACATTACAAATCTGTATCTGTATAATCTGTTTTATTGATTTAAAACAGTACAGATATACAGTATATATGTATATACACTATATAGACAAAAGTGTTCAATGAATTCCGGTGTTTCATGGAGTCTGATGGTGAGTCTGGGTTTGGCGAATGGCAGGACAATGTTACCTGCCTGACTGCATTGTGTCAACTGTAAAGTTTGGTGGTGGAGGTGGGATAATGCTGGAGGGGTTTCAGGGGTTGGTTAAGGCACCTTAGTTCCAGTGAAGGGAAATTAAGACATCAGCATTCCAAGATACTTTGGACAATTGTATGCTTCCAACTTTGGGGAACAGTTTGGGGAAGAAGCTTTTCCATTCCTGGTGGTATTGTTTGAGAAACCGTCATGTTACTGTGATGGGTGTAGCCACATAGGCTCTTGATGCAAAGAGGAAGCCATATATTAATTTTGTGCTGAAACACTGGTGAGTTCTCTGAGCTCGCAGTCATCTGAGATGGACTGAAAGACAGTGGAAACGTGTTCTGTGGTCAGATGAGTCAACGTTTCAGCTTTGGAAAAAAACAGAAGTCAGACTTTATGTGACTTTTTGGAGTATGCTGCAGGCATCAGTTTCTAAATTTGTTTATATTTACCAAATGGAATTTAGTTCATCATTGAAACTCTGAAAATCTTTTCTTTGTCATTTTGTCTGTTAAATAAAGCTTCAAACAGACTTCAGTTTGTATTGCCTTTTAAGAAAGAATATACATTATAAGGACAAAAGTATTCAGATGCCTGACTATTACACTAACAGGGACTGTAATTATATTGTATTCAAATACATTTACTTTAATATGGAGTTGGTCCCCCTTTTGCAGCTATAACAGCTTCCACTATGCTTGGAAGGCTTTCCACAAGATTTTGGATTGTTTCTGTGGGAATTTGTGCCCATTCGTTCTGTAGAGCATTATAAGGTCAGGCACTGATGTTGGACGAGAAGGCCTGGCTCGCAATCTCTGTTCCACTTCATCACAAAGGTGCTTGATGAGGTTGAGGTCAGGGCTCTGTGTGGGCCAGTCAAGTTCTTTCACGCTTTATAGTCCTTGCCTCGTCCACTAGGGCACAGTCATGTTGGAATAGAAAAGGACCTTCCCTAAACTGTTGCCACAAAGTTGGAAGCATAGCATTGTCCGAAATGTGGTATGCTTGGTATACTGATGCATTAAGATTTCCCTTCACTGGAGATAAGGAGCTGAGCCCAAACCCTGAAAAAAACTACACCATTATTCTTCCTCCACCAAACTTCAGTGCAGTCAGACAGATAACATACTCCCGGCATCCACCAAACCCAGACTCTCCCACCAGACTGCCAAACAGAGAAGCGCGATTTGTCACTACACAGAACGTTTCCACTGCTCCAAAGTCCAGCGTCGGTGTGCTTTACCCCACTCCAGAAGATGCTTGGCGTTGGACGTGGTGATGCAAGGCTTGCATGCAGCTGCTCGGCTATGGAAACCCATTCCCTGAAGCTCCCTCAACACAGTTTTTGTGCTTATATATTAATGCCATTAATGCCATTGGAAGCTCGGAAATCTTCAGCTATGGAATCACACAGTGTTGGTGACTTTTACACACCATGCCCCTTAGCAGTCTTGACCCCACTTTGTGATTTTACATGGGCTTCCACTTCATGGATGCATGCATGTTTTTCCTAAACACTTCCACTTTCTAATATCACTTACAGTTGACGGTGGGATATCCAGCAGGGATGAAATTTCATCCCATCTTATTGCAAAGGCGGCATGCATTCACAGTACCACACTTAAAGTCACTGAGCTTTTCAGAACGACTCATTTTGTATCACAAATGTTTGCAAATGGAGACTACATGGCTAAGTGCTTGATTTTATCCACCTGTGGCAATGGGTCTGATAGAAACACCTGAATTCAATAATTAACAGGTCTGGCCAAATACCTTTGTCCATGTAGTGTATTATATTAGCTAAAGCTGATGATCATCATGTTTATGAGAAGATTATAGCCCATTATTGTCATTTCCTAGACATTTATCAACACATCTGTGTTAAAAAAATATATATATATTCTGAGCAGTGTGGTTTCCTTAGTCAATCTACCTTTAACGTACTAGTTAGCTAAATTGATTATGTATGCTGGTGTGTGTACATGTATGAGTGAGTGTATGTGTTTTTATGTATCAGTGTATGCATTATGGTACGTGTGTGTTCAGGTCACAGTGCCGTGGACATCACTAAAGTGGCACGAAGGCACCGTATGTCCCCATTCCCCCTCACCTCTATGGATAAAGCCTTCATCACTGTGCTAGAGATGACGCCAGTTCTGGGCACTGAGATTATCAACTACAGAGGTCAGCATACACACTACACACTACATACACACACACGGGCACTTGTGGCTCAGTTCATCACTAGTGACAAAAAGGTTATGAGTTTCAGCCCTGTTCAGCAGGGCTAAGCCTTTGAGCAAAACCTTTAATCCACAGCTTTGGATGTTTTGGATTCAACACTTGTAGGTCGCTTTAATAAAAGTGTCTGATTAAGCTCGTAGAAACTCGTACCATGTAATGTTACGTCGGAACTCACCATTTACCATTGTACCATTTACCATTGCACCATTTACCAAATTTACCATGTAAATTTTTTCCGTCTGAAGAAATATAAATAAAATTAAATGTGTTAATAAAACATAAAAACATATGACATAAATAAAATGTGTCAAATGTGTTTACCTCCAGTAAAATTTGTGTGAAGATGAAGATTTTCCCTTTCATTTTGAAATAATCTTCATTTAATGGCGATACATTTATAGATTACTAGAAACCCATATTATTTACATCATAAACGTTAAGAGTCTGTAACAGTGCTGATCTTTTCTTTATAGAGCTTTATAAGCACTTTGCTGTGTTTTGAACATCATGTGACAGAGCAGGAGCATGGTGGACAATTCATCTGCATCTTACTTTTATTTAAAGCCTGAAGTTCACTGTGTGAGAAAAGCACACTCAGCCAGCAAGGTTTTAGATAGTTTTCCCAATTCATCTGATAAACCTTCTCCTTGTGTAACATGATCTTTACAGGCAGACAGCCAATGCAACGTTAGAAAGTATGAAAATCTCTTTTTTTTCTTTTTTTTATTGGGCTGTATTCCAGAATTTTGCCCTAGTGACATCCAACAGGTTTTCCTAGACCACTATACTTGTGTTTCTTGCTTCTTGGTATATTCAGTGTCATATACATTTGTAACATAACAAATATATATATATATATTTATTATTTTTTGTGTGAGAGCTCATTGCTCTGGATCATTGTCTTCCACACTGGGCTTATTCTCTGAACACCTACACACACCAGCAGAGACACAGCCTCAGCTATATTTAAGCTCTCTCTTACACACACACACACACACACACACACACACACACACTCACACACACACACACATGCTGTTTCCTAAGGAGATCAGAACCCCTCATACCTGTTTCTCCTTCCAAATATCAATAACAGTCACTTATTCCTTCTATTTATCTTTTTATCTGAATTATGTATGTATATGTATTACTTTGTGTGTGTGTATATATA
>JANCOA010000009.1:15377645-15392204 GCA_024363135.1 Leptodoras oyakawai | reverse complement strand
TACCGTAAAACCCTGTGTGTGTGTTTATGTTGAAATGTAGAGTGTTTCCCTAAAAAATGCTTCTGACCTCTGCTTTAGGTGTACAGTATTCTGAGGCATGTGGCGGAGGTGTTGGAGTACACCAAGGACGAGCAGCTGGAGAGTCTATACCAACGCACTGCCTGGGTCTTCGATGAAAAATACAAGAAACCAGGATATGGCGCGTACGATGTGTTTAAACAAGCTGTGTCGTAAGTACTGGGAATTTTACCACAATGCATGCTTATTTTTACACAAAGTTTTCGTTTCACTGGATGGTTTTAAAGAGTGAGAGTTGATCCTTGGAACCATTGCACAGCAAAATGAGCTTCGTTCCAGCAACATATGCTGGAACCAGTTATGTTGCTGGTTGTGTTATTTTATGATGATTAAATGTTGTCTCTTATGCATGTGACTGCTGGTAAAAATAATGACTGTACCCCCATCATTCAGAAAGGAGGTAGTAATTCTATATATAGCATTACATAGCATTTCCTCTGTTTCTTATACTTTATACAAAAGGAGACGCAAAAACAAGACATTCCAAAAGTCTTACCTCGCATCAGCATGGTGTTGGTTCTCAGCAGTTCCACCACGATGGCCCACAGTCTAAACTTCTGAGATTCTGCTGGCCATCAAACCCGCTCCCCACTGCAGCACCATGCCACCCTGTGTGCCGACATCTCTTATTCAAAAAGCAACTAAGAACAAGAGACTATGAAATATAGTGTTCGAATGTTAATGATCTCATTTTCACTACGTAATTTTGGCCTGTCTGGTCCGACAGAGTGATTCAACCATGAGACTAATTACGTGTGGCTAAATTGTGATCCAAACACAGTGCGCT
Organism: Leptodoras oyakawai; assembly: GCA_024363135.1. NCBI lineage: Eukaryota > Metazoa > Chordata > Actinopteri > Siluriformes > Doradidae > Leptodoras > Leptodoras oyakawai. The sequence continues at coordinate 15,391,339 of JANCOA010000009.1, read as the reverse complement.
CGTTTGTACACTAGCTTTTGTGTTGCTTATTAATTTTTTTCAGAGAAGATTACAGCACTAAGTCTTGAAGTTTTCATAGTTTTGGACATCTTCAGTCCTTCAGAGCTAGTCTAGAAATTATACACATCTTCAATGTCTAACATGCACGTTTGCTTCTTTTTTGTGCCAGTGATCCTGCCATCCTGGACGGATTGGATCTGACGGAAGAGGAGAGGAACGTACTCATCGATAACATCAACAGGCGGCTCACACCACAGGCTGTCAAAATCAGAGCAGGTACTGAAGGGCCAAACACGCTACCTTCTGTATGTAGACACTAACACAACAGTGTTGTATGTGTATGTTGTATTATATTTTATGTGTAATTTCCTGCTGAATAGTTGTCGTGTAGTTTACTCATTCTGAATGAAACCCTGTTCTCACTTTGTGACCCAATCAGACATCGAGGTGGCGTGTTATGGATACGAGGGCATTGACGCTGTTAAAGAAGCACTGAGGGCGGGGCTGAACTGCTCCACAGACTCCATGCCAATCAAGGTAACATAACGAGTGTCCGAAGCCCTGTGCAGCTAAACGGATAAGTGAATGTGAATTTGTGATCTGTATGTAGAGAGGTATACTGGTTTACGTTAGAGCTTTTAAGCTCACTGGACAAAAAATTAGTCATCTGTGACTGAAACGTACCTAATAGCTTCTGGCAGTCTTGCATCAAAGAATTGTCCAGTTCTGACAGACTTTGTGGATGCCTTCCTTGACATTTTCAGCCACAATTCTGATGAGTTTCTGGTAGACTGGGATTTTTGCCACTGCTGGTAGACCCATATGACCGTACACTTCAATACACCTGCAAATTCAACTACTATTTCACACTGTGCCCAAAAGCAGTCGCTCCCTTCTGCCAATCAAGCAATCTCGTCCCACAGCCCGTGGGTATTTATAACCCCATCTTCCTCGTGCTATGCCATTTGTAAGAGCCTGAAGTTACTACCCCCTTTAACAAGGTGATTTTTTTTTGGTCTGGGGAGCTTATTTCTCCTTACTGGTCACACATCTGTGAGCTGTTTTATAAGTGTGCTGATGTTTGCAATCTCTGGTTTATTTCTTTATTCTTCTTATAGCATTTTATACTATGACAGGAGTGTCTAAAGTCTGGCCCCAGGGCCCAATGTTAACTAGCCCACACCTTCTGTGTTGGAATGCATGATGGATTTCCTTGCTGGCCAACCTGTTGCGATTGCCTTTCTGTGTATAATTTTCTGGATGTTATTTAGTCATAGCTACGACCAAAAAGTGCAAAGTTAACAGTGAGAATGGGTGAATTCAAAGAAAGCGACCAGTTCACGGGAGTGCCGATCAGTCTAATTTGTCTTTTTAGAACAAGTTTTGGATACCCTTACACAGGGAATTTGTCATTGTGTATTGAGCACATACAACAATGAATCTGTATTTGTCTTTGGGGATTAGATAAATCTAATTGCTCCCCCACGGTATGTGATGACCACCACCACTCTGGAACGGACTGAGGGTCTCTCCATGCTCAACCAGGCCATGGCTGTAATCAAGGAGAAGATCGAGGAGAAACGAGGCGTCTTCAACGTCCAGATGGAGGTCTGCCTCCTCAGTATAGTTGATATTAATTGTAAATAAATGCTGCATAAATTGTGCAGCTTTCATGCAATTGTAGTTTGTGGATAAGTGCTGCACATTTCATCACTGTGTATGTGTGCTTTCAGCCCAAAGTGGTGACTGATACGGACGAGACGGAGCTACAGAGACAGCTGGAACGTTTGGAGAGAGAGAATGCTGAAGTGGACGGAGATGACGACGCTGAGGAAATGGAGGCCAAGGCTGAAGATTAACAAGACCAAGGTGTGAAAAATGATCTGAGGAGGTGAAGCTCCAGAAGCAGCAGGCAGACCATCATGGATGGGGATACAGAGCTATTCAGAGCATGAACTGTTTTTGTATCCTAATGAAGTGGATGTAAAAGGAAGAAAATGTAAAATTAAAATTTATACACAAACTAATTAAATGTTGAGTTTTGAGTTGATGCCTCTGCAGCAAGCTCTGATTTCTTTATCCATGTTAAAACTAAGGAGACTCAATGGATACTGGGATCAGCTGTCATTAGAAATTTCAGATTTAAGTACTCACCCTTTAAGCTAAAATGACCCCACTATACTTAAGAAATACTAAATTAATTTTATAAAAAAAAAAGATTACTTTTATTGAAAACATCCATTACTACATACAAAAACAGAGACCACTGTTTCCATCATTGCACAACTCAAGATCAATTTAACCAGACACTTCCAAAAAAAATGTGGGGTCCAATTCTTTTGTTTTTTTTCCTCACCATGTTTGTGGAACGACGCATCACATTGAGACAACTGTGGAGATAAACGCTTTGGTACAACTCAACTCTGTTACCAACAAAAGTGAACAAAATTAAACTGTAACCGTGATGTGCTTGGCAAATTCTACAGGTGTGGCAGCTTACAATAAGATACTGCTTTATAGACTTCAATTATACTTTAAGCAGGCACGATGAAGATATGCCAAAACCCATCAGACAAGCCCTGAGGAAATCTTCACCTCACTCAAATCTCTAGCGATGAGTGAATGAGTGCAGCTGGGATGGGGTTTCAGATCCAGTGCTCATTAATGAACAGTCACAGGTGGATGGAGAGGGGAAAAAAAAAAACATTATTTATATATGGAAGTAATCAATTTGCTGGGTCAATTGTTTTGCTGAGTTGCCCCGAATGTTTTTCTCTTCACATGCGGGACTGATTGAACAGGAAAGTCAGGCCCAGCTTTGATCCTCGATCAGTGCTTGTTCATTTGCCGAGTCCAATCTTCTTGGCCTCTGTTTCATAAATCAATAACCTCCACATTTTCACAATGAATACTTCTGCTTCTTCATCCAACACCTGGAGAGGAGAGAGTTATACAAATTCTCAATACTCAGTTCAAACCAGAGGAAGAGAATCACATGCTATATTGCCAAACGTATTCACTCATCTGAACTGAACTTGAGTTCATCCCATTCTTAATCCATAGGGTTTAATATGATGTTGGCCCAGCCTTTGCAGCTATAACAGCTTCAACTCTTCTGGGAAGGCTTTCCACAAGGTTTAGGAGTGTGTTAACAGGAATTTTTGACCATTCTTCCAGAAGCACATTTGTGAGGTCAGACACTGATGTTGGACGAGAAGTCCTGGCTCACAGTCTCCACTCTAATTCATCCCAAAGGTGTTCTACTGGGTTGAGGCCAGTCAATTTCTTCCACACCAAACAACATTGGGAACGTGAAATTTTCCAAAATCTCTTGGTATGATGAAGCATTACGAGTTTCTTTCACTAGAACTAAAGGGCTGAGCCCAACTCCTGAAAAACAACCCTACACCATAATCCCCCTTCCACCAAACCTCCTGGCAACCGCCAAACCCAGACTCATCCATCAGATTGCCAGATGAAGAAGCGTGATTCGTCACTCCAGAGAAAATGTCTCCACTGCTCTAGCGTCCAGTGGTGGCGTGCTTTACACCAATGCATCCGACGCACTGCATTGCACTTGGTGATGTAAGGCCTGGGCGCAGCTGCTCGGCCATGGAAATCCATTCCATTAAGCTCTACACACTGTCTAATTGAGCTAATCTGAAGGACACAAAGTTTGGAGGTTTGTACTAATTGACTCTGCATCCACATGGCCAAGTTGCTTTCATTCCCAATCACTTCCACTTTGTTATAATACCACTGACAGTTGACTGGAATATTTAATAATGAAATTTCATAACTGGACTTCTTGCACAGGTGGCATCCTATCACGGTACCACGCTGGAATTCACTGTGCTGAGAGCGACTTCTACAAATGTGTGTAGAAGCAGTCTGCATGCCTAGGTGCTTGATCTTATACACCTGTGGCCATGGAAGTGATTTGAACACCTGAATTCAATGATTTGGATGGGTGAGTGAATACTTTTGGCAATATAGTGAATATGCAGTTTCAAAATTACTCACCATAGCAACATCGTCTAAGATGCCTTGCGGTGTACTGTGAGCCATCACCTGTTAGGAGAAACATGAAATCCATCATCATGTATAGCTATAAATAATCATTAGAAGAACTATTTTACAAAAATTAATACACATTTTACAACTAACTAGGAGATGGAATTTAATATCAGCACCAACAAATGCATAGTTACTCAAATCAAAAGGTGGCTGCTTAGATATACATTTTAAACTCAAGTTATATTTTCCTCTTAATCCTTAATGGTTAATGTTTTTTAGATGCACATAATTTACATAGGAACATGTACAAACACAAATACTGATTTAATGTACTCGAATATTGCAATGGCATTTTATTTTCCAATTTTGCCCATCCTGACCATAACCATCATGCCTATGTGTTACAGTTTTTTGTGCAGGTTAATGGAAGAGGACAATACTGTTAGCTTGGAGCCAAATTCACGGTAAATTAGCATTATCAGCAGCAAATTTGATGAACAAAATCTATATGAATACATCTTAACCAACAAAGCAGTAAACATCAACAGCCAGAGAGAACAAAATCATCATACACTTGTAGTCATGCCAGATGTTGACCTTTACCTTTGAGCAAACAAAGTCAACTAGAGTGGCTTCCTCCTCTCCGATGTACTCCACAATCTTCTTATTGATCCACGGCCGAATTCGCTTCTCCATTAGAGTCTAAGAGAGAAGTATCATGATCAGAGTTTATAACAAAAGGGTCACAATGCAAAAGGGTGACAGTCATTAACGGCACCTCTCAACTTGTACCATAATTAGATCGCAATCATTTTTTTCACATGATTAAATGGCAGGAATAAATTTAGAAATTTGAGTTCATTCGTGCTTTTATTGTGCTGTAACCATTGATCACTGCTTTCACTTGCTCATGTGCCCATGTACTCATAACACTAAAATCCTACATTTATTTAAATGATCACAAACACAGCAGCCGATGCTTACCGAGTCCACTACAGACCAGTCAAGTGGGTAGTTGAAAAGCTCAGGTTTAGCGGTAGGGATTTTCTCAATCAGGCTCTTAATGTGTTTGCGTTTCTCCTCTGTATTGGCCCCTTTACCCCCTGCTGCTCCTGCGCCCTCGACTCCAACACTGCCTTTGTCTTCATCTTCATAATCTAAAGGCACTAGCTTCCTCTTTCGTGGTGCTTCATCCACTTCATCATCGTCAAAGCGGTTGAAGACACTCTCCACAGCCAGCTTCTTGCGTTTGCCCATGCTTGGTTGGCTAGGGCTGCCTGTGGCACCTTGCAGAAAAAGAAAAAGGACATCAGGAATGCAACGCTCACTATGGAGAAACAGTCTTATAAGAGTAGGTTTAATCCAAGAGAAACACTGAAACATTCTTTTAATTATAGTGGTATAAGTGAAAATTTATCTACTGCCTCCTCGTATCCTCCTCCTGACTCACCGAGTTTGAGGCTGAGGCCTATTTTGGGCCGGTGTTCCTCCTGTGGCTGGGTTTCCGGTGGAGAGTTTTCATGGGGAATGATGATACCACAGGGCGACTCTTCCCTTGGTGTGTTGGGTGAGGCGTTACCGCTGGCTGAGGACACTGATGGAGCGGCCATGATGGGCCTCATTGTGGGCTTCAGACATGGCTTAGAGTCTTCCTCATCCTCCACTTCCTCTCCGTCCTCTACATCATCATCTGACTGCAACTGGGCATTCGGTCGGCGTCTCTCTCGTTCCCTCTCACGCTCTCTTCCCCTTTCTCTCTCTCTCTCGCGCTCACGCTCGCGCTCCCGCTCCTCACGAGAAGGCTTGCTCTCTCGCTCTTCCTCAGGCTCTGGCTTCACCGGGGGTTGCCGCAAACGCTCTGCCTCCTCTTCCATCTGGAATAAAAACAGAGTTACATATTGAGAAAGAATCTAATTACTGACCTTTCAAAATGAATTTACAAGGCAATTAATTATTCACAGAGCAATTCTGAACATTTTAAATGAAGGGTGTGATGTGTAAATTGAATTAAAGGGAAAAAGGTAAATTCAAGAAAGATTGTTTATTAGTCAGACATGTCCATAGACCACAGATTAAGACTCCTCATATTATATTTATACATTTGTCGTAATGTATGGGTTATTATTGCACGATTCGAATAATGAAACGCACACTAATTAACCAAGACGTGTTTGGTATTTCTACAGCATTTGCACTAGAGCAAAGTACAAGTAAGGAATGCTAATAGCCTTCAGTTTAGCACCATTTATGGTAAGAACATTGTGTTCCTTGAAATTTAAAAGCACTGTATGTCTAAAAGCTAAGCTAAAATCTCTAAAAACAGACTAAAAACTGTAAATGTAAAATGAAGAACACTGCCACTGCTTTAAATCCAAAAAGACAACAGAGCAATGAAAAGGCAAAGAAAAACATTTGAGAAAAATGTCTGCAAATTGTGTCACACTGATTTCAGTGTAACTGCATGTTTAAGATCATGGACATACCCTGCGTAGCTCTGCGTCTGGATCAGGATGTCCCTCAGCCAACAGTCTCTGCCTGATATCCTCCAGCTCCTCCTTCTCCCGTTTCCTGTCTCTTTCGTCTAGCTCCATCTCTTTTTCTCGATCACGCAAGCGTTTCTGCAGTGCACTGCCCCTACAGGCCAAACACAGAAACGGCATATAATAAAGAAAAACATCTATGGAAGATGCAGAGGTGCCAGTTTTTAGGTGTAAATACAATAGAGGTGTACATTTGCTGACTGCGGCTCATTTGTAACATCAATCAGTGGAAAGAAACTCCCATGGGACCATCACTAAGCATTAGCTGATATTATCTGACTGGTGTACTACTAATTGCGTTCTATTTTCAGTCTTGGTTGCCAAATTCATCAATACAGCAGTGTCGATTAAATGTTTAAAAAACCTGAGTAACATCTGTATCTGATACTCTCATGCTAATCAACATTGCCCATTCATTGGCTTTATATCAGACTAACACCTTTTTTGGCCCTGTGGCATCCTGATCACATTCTACCTCTCCAGTTGTCACTTAGATATACAGTAAAACATTGTAACTTACTTGTAGTATTTAGGGTCATCCCGATCGTCATCATAATCCTCCAAGAACTCTTTTAGTCGTTTGCCTTCTTTCGCCTAATTGAGAAAAATGAGAAAATTTTGTCAGATCGTCAGTCCACAGTCATCTGCTTAATGTTTAGACAGACAATAAGAGATCTCCCTTACTATCTCACGTCGGCGCTCTTCTTCTCTCTCAAATTCCTTGATGTAGTCTCTGGATTTCTTCCTCTCTCTGAGTTCCCAGTTTTTCAGCCTCTGTACAGCACATAAACCATGATGCTCAAATTAACTGTGGGCTGGAATCTTGGTAAAGAACATAATAGTGAAAGAACAAAGCCCAAGCTGTGCAAACCTCCTGGTAGGCAGCCTCCTTCTCCCGGAGCTTCCTCTCCAGCTTGCGCCGCTCATAAGCTTCCTCCTCATCTTCCTCACGATCCCGCTTCTTATCTTTTTCTCTTTCTCGGTCACGGCTTTGCTCTCTGGGACATCATAAAAAAAATGAGAATGGGTGAAGCGTTATCTCTAAGTAACAACATAATAGGAAGGCTTCATAGCGTTATTTTGTGCAAAGTACATAAAGTGCAGGCAAGAGTTTTATAGTAATACTAGAAAGAATTACTAGAAACAACTAGAATACACTATCCATCTACACTAATCTATTATTTCAATAAGAAAATGTGATGTAATGTCTGGCATAATGAACGGATATTATAAGATAGTGAAAGCATCATTCAGTAATGATGAATAATATATGCCCTCCTAATATAAAAATACAACCAAACAAACCAATCAGTTGAACCGACTATTTGTATCCTTACCTGGACCTGCTGCGAGCTTCACTGTGGTCTCTGCTTCTGTCCCATTCCTTCTCTCTCTCGCGCTCTCTTTCTCTTTCTCGCTCCCGCTCCCTGTCCCTCTCGCGCTCTCTCTCGCGCTCTCTCTCCCTCTCGCGCTCTCGGTCCTTCTCCCTTTCACGCTCCCTCCTCTCACGCTCCCTCTCTCGCTCTTTATCCCGCTCTCTGCGCTCGCGCTCCAGCTCCTGCCGCTCCTTCTCCCGCTTTCCTTTCTCCTCCTCAAGTTTCTGCAGAGAGGGACAGAGAGCGAGCTTGAGCGTTCATACGGTTAACAGATAAACAGCATGGTGCAATTCTAGTCTAGACTGCAGAGATGAAGTGGTTTACAGTTCCTGTCCTCTATAAGAACTACAAAAACCCCATTTACATCTCAAGATCTACATCAGAACCCTGGAAACCACTTTACTTTCAGCCCTACTTCACACAATTCAAACAAGAAGGAGCACAAAATCAGGTAATACGCTGTAAAAGGTGTAAAAAACCCTGTAAAAAGTGTCCACCTCATAATATCAGCAACAGAAAGACTTCAATCCTTGTGAAACTAGTTGTTTTGGACTTACAGGTGTTGCGCTATGGATTCAGAGCTTCGCTGCCTCTACAAGCCTTTATGTTAGGCCTGGGAGGAAAAGCAGGTCAAAGGATTTGCAGGAGAAAATCAATTCAGAAAACGTTTCTGTTTCTTGTTACAAGTCGACACATGACAAACATTTTGTGAGAACGTGGTGACAGCAGCATTGCATAAACGGTACTCTGTTGATCTCTGTGATTGGACAGAAAGGGCAACAAATGAATTTGTAGAGGCTGGCTTACCCCATCTGCTGGTTGCCTGGGTTCTCCAAGGGCTCAAACTCAGTGAGTATGAAAAGACCCTTAGCCAGCAAAACACCCACGGTTTTACAAAAAACTATTCACATGCAAGCTATGTAAATGCCATTACTCATGAGTAACTCAGACACTTGTTTTGAACAAAGTTCAGTAAAAAAGTCAAGGAGTATTGTTCCAACTAGAGATTTAAACTGAAATTAAATTCAGAAAACCGTGAGTAGGTTGCATGATGCCAAGAGCAAAAGAGGATAACACAAGGAAAAGGGAAAAAGAGAGAGAAAGAAAGAGAGAGAGAGAGAAGAGAGAGCACAAAAGAAATGGTAAGTGATGCTAGAAGCAGAGGTGGGAAAAAAAAAACGAATGAAACTAGTCATCTGAGCTGGTTTACATGGTGGAATGAATTGTCTACAGGTCAGACAAACTTCAGGTAATATCTGAAGACTCTGCAGTCTTGAATAAACATAAAGAGTGTTGCAGAGACCTCATCCTCAGCTCTCTCTTCCTGTGAGTGTGCGTGTTTTTCCTATAAAGTTGAGGTGATCAGGGTCCTATGTTCTTTGATGTCAGACATTATTCTATCAGGTTGTTTCACTAATATTGCCTAATACACAACACAGTGTAACAGCACTCCAGGATACTTACTCTCTCCAACCCGTATATATAGTCGTCTCTGTGTTCTTCCTACATCTCTTTCTTGAACCAGAATGTGTAATGCTTTGTAATTGCCTTGGCTGAAAGAATCTGCCAAATCTAAATCTAAAAAGACATTCCCTTTCGATAAGTGATGTGTGGCAGCCTGCAAAAACCATTTCTTCCTTTATGCAGTTAGGAAATCTGCAGGTTATACTGCGCTCAAAATAAGTTTCCCTTTTGTATGCAGCTCAAGCATTTTAAAATCTAATCAGTCCCATAAGTCAAAAAGGAAGAAAAGAGCATTTAAAGATTCCTTTCTGACACCACTAAAAGACCTGCTTACTTGCACATTTATAATCTAACCTACTTTTGTAAAAATGCTACTGTCAAATTTAAAAAGAAAGTTTACAATAAGTTATCATTTTGATCATCCACCATCCAGCTTTATGGTCGTCTCAACTGACCTGACCGTACTAACACAGGCACAATCATCGCTAATTAATTCGGTCAGTTCCTGTTATTATTATTAATGGCTTTATATTTTGTAATTTAAACATTTAAAACATAACACTGGGTCCAGGACAGAGCGAGTATGCACTATCCGATTTTGAGCAGAATTACTCTTAGCTTATGCAGGTTTGGTTTGTCATGTAACGATACTCCATCATCAAACTCAAAGAAAAGCTCACTCGCTGGCATGGTTTTAGATATTTAGATATAAGGCAGACCTACTGAAATGTACAGCTAATGTTATTAACTGACATGGCCTTTGCAGGCAGAAAGCTAAGCCAATATACAGTACTTTAGCAAAATGTATTTCTCTTTTCAAAACGCATCACTGGCAGAAACTCTGTTGTGAAAAACATTCATCCATTCATCTTCTGTAACTGCTTTATCTTGGTTTGGAACAAGGTGGAGTGAAAAATGCTTCAGCAGGTGTAACTGTGCTACAGGACAACTACTTACCAGGATTTTGCTTACTTATAGCTGACTGATATGAGCCAATGTTAACAGTTTTCCATTATACAAAATGTATGCTATGGTTATATCTAGTCTTTCTATTCTTATCTTGTTTTTATTTTTTAATTTTTAACAGCTACAGTTTTACCTATAACTGTTTTCTGTGGAATTCTGATATTTTTTGCTTAGCTGTTATGATCATAGCCATGTTTACAGCCAAACAATTTAGTTATTAAAATTTTGTCTTGATCCATTCAAGACAAAATGCAATGCAATGAAATGACAGTCAGAAACTAGTATTTCTATGAAAAATGAATAAACTGGTGACAAGTATATAAATAATAAAATATAATGAAAGTACTACAGATAACAAAAAGGAAAAAAAGAGCGAGGAAAGCAGAAATTAAAAGAGGCACACATTAGCAAGTGGAAAAAATGAAGTGCACACACACAGGGCTAGCTCATACCTGTAAAGTCTTCAGAGTATCCTCGTGCTGTGGAAGGGCGCCCCCTACCGTCACATATTGTGTGACACAACTGTGCCACAATTCAGTGGTTATTCAGTCAGCTGTAATCATTTATAGCATGAACATCATCTTAAATGGGCGGGGACCCACACAGGTTCACAGGCCTCTTGGAGACAGAGTTGATACTCATTATTCATTCAGAGTTGATATCAGCATCTTGACTTGTTTGCTAACTATTGACATTTGTACCTACAGTAAACTACATCCAAATCGGTTAGTGAATTTCCCCAAAGTCACAGCACAGTTGCTCCTGTGCGAGTCCTCCAGAAGGGGGCGCCCAGTATATGTAGAAAAGAATGGGAAGATCATACTTACATCCTATCCTTGCAACTTTTTCCAAAGCTGTGAGATTCATCTTGCTTTAGTCACCATATGATCTCTATCATAATGGTGGGGTTTAATGAACAGATTAGCTTGGAGGGAAGTTTACATTATGTGCATGCATTTTTACTATAAGTTTGAGGAGCTTCTAAATTTCAGGCCCTTCTGTCTGACTCTTTTGGTAATTTAATGCAAGACATTAGTCCAGCAAAGACACAGCTGGTCTCCAATACCAAAATTAAACGTAGTTTTGGACAAAAAAAAACATCTGAGTGAATAAATCTTTGGGTTTCATACCCTGATTAGGTATAACCCGAGTCTATGAAACTCAGTTTCATGGTCACAGAACTGAACTCCCCTGTGTTGAAGTTCAGTCACTCAAAGAAAGCAATATATGGCCTGCTTGGTAACGCCAATTTAAACTTAAGGCTCCAGAAGGCTCAGAATATCAACTTTAGCCATGTTGTTCTGGTTGAGCTATCTGAACTACAGGTGTACAGGTTTTTGTTGCACTAGCTGTAAATGAAAGGCTGTGAAGGTGTTACCTTGTGGGTGTCACGGAATTTGTTGATCTCCCTGGAGATCAAATCTCTTTTGTCCTCTTCCATTTCTATGGCGTTGATGTCCTCCTAAACAAGGGTAGACAGACCATGTGACACCACTTTTACATTAAATCACATCATCTTAAAACATTGACACTAACTGAGGTTTTACAAAAGATTGATCCTAGTCCTAGTCTGCCATGGACTGTGATTACACCAGAGATGAATAAAGTCAAGTCTAGCTTCACCTTGTACTCAACAGCCTAAAGATGTTTGATGTTTATTTCTTTAGTATTGCAGCTGCAAAGCTAGTAGCCAAAGTACAAATGTTTATTGTTTAACACCAAAATACATGCAAACACACATGCTCCAATTTTCATATTTAGGGGTGGCTCAATGGTTAAGGTGTTGGGTTACTGAACAGAAGGTCGGGGGTTCAAGCCCCAGCGCCACTGAGCTGCCACTGTTGGGTCCCTGAGCAAGGCCCTTAACCCTCAACTGCTCAGTTGTATAAATGAGATAAATGTATGTCACTCTGGATAAGGGTGTCTGCCAAATGCCAAATATGTAAATTTACTTTAAATAATATCTCTGAGTAAAGGGTATCTAATTTGTGGATTTATTTGATCATGTCTTTACTTTTTCTTGTTCCAATGTCATCTCACAGCTCCAGTGTCCTCTGTTCAAGCCTAAGTCTGCATCGCTTCAGTGATTTAAAACATGTCTCAAATGGTTAACCAGGTTTTCAAATTGCTGCGAACGTCCCTATATATAATACAGCCCTAAAGACCAAATTGCACACTATCCCACCTCTTCTTTCTTCTCCTTCTTCTTCTTCCGGCGGCTGGACTCGTCATCCTGTGAGGGAGCATTGAGCTCGCTGGAATATTCCCGGATCAGGCCATCAATCGCTCCCTTCACTATCTGGTCCCGTTTCTGCGTTTCCTCATCCAAAACCTCCTCCTCGTCCTCACCGCCCTCAGCTTTTTCATTCTACCAGAAGCAAAGGACAAGCCATGATGCAATGGGTATAGAAAGACACAAATAAATCTAACGTACAACAAAGCAGAAAGAAATTACAAAGAAAAAAATATATGTAGTGGTTAAAACTGCTCCATCACAATTAACATATGATCACACCCAACCCAAAATGACTGATAACACATTTAAACGGCAATTATGCATAATTAAAAATTAAAAAGATGAAAACTGTGTGAGAAATCACACAGATCCATTGCTTGAGCACTCACCCCATTGGAGCTCCTCTTTTTAGCTTTCCACTCATCCAGCTGGGCTTTCGTTTTGGCATCTACCTTCACCAGCAGCTTCTTCTCTCCAACCTGCAGCTCATGCAGCAGCCGCAGAGCGCGCAGAGTCGACTCCGGCTCCTTATACTCACAGAAACCAAACGCTGAAGACACACACAGATGCAGAACAAGCAAAAATACCAACATGTCAGTGTAAAGCTAAAGCAAGTAAACTCCATTGGCATAAATGATTTATGCAAAACCGTATTTCGTTCTTACCTTGCAGTTTTCCAGAAGCTCCCTGTACTCGTTTCCAACTCAGGACCAAACCGCATTTCTGGGAGAAAAACATGACCGTTAACGGCAAGCAAATAATACAGAAAACATTTTCAGGATTAATCCCCATATCTCTTTTCACTTCAAGTGAGCTAAAGTATCTTGTTCACCCATGAAAAGATTTTCCTCCAAGTAGACGAGCTGCATGAACAGCGTGTTTTAATTTTTTAATCATCACTGACCTCTCACTTCTAAAACATCCTTATTCAATAAACCAAGGAATATAAAGTGTGAAATGTGTCAATGTTAATCAAACCCCTCGTGCAAATCTCCCCTTTCCTACCACCACAATGGTCTTTATTTCAGACGTTTTACCACACTCACTGGCCAACAACAATTCAGCTTTAATATTTCTTACATTGCAGCAACAGAT
>JANCOA010000009.1:15361710-15369210 GCA_024363135.1 Leptodoras oyakawai | reverse complement strand
CCATTCTTTTGTCTTTCGCAGATGCCTGAAGAAATGCGCCAAGAGGAGGAGGCTGAGACCTTTGCCTTCCAGGCAGAGATTGCTCAGCTGATGTCCCTCATCATTAACACTTTTTATTCCAACAAGGAGATTTTCCTCAGGGAGCTTATTTCCAATGCCTCTGATGTAAGTGCTGTTAATGTAAAGGCAGAGGGTGTGGATAATGTTAATGTATTGTCTATAGTGGATGGGGTGGCACAGTGGGCATCTCGCAGTAAGAAGGTCCCAGGTTCGGTTTCCGGGAAGGCTGACCTGGGTTCCCTTTGTGTGAGGCTCTCGCACAGTCCAAAAACATGCATGTTAAACTAATTGGAGATCCTAAACTAGTGTGGATCCTAAACTGTACTGTGTAAAACATTATGATAAACCCTAAAAAAATAAAGGTAGTGGACAAAATATCAGGTCTTGAGTATCTGGAATAGCAGCAGACTTTCAGCTGGGATGAGTAATATGGCTACCAACATTAGTAATTTCCCACCAGTTTTGGCCAGTTGTGCAGAGTTTACAGGGCAGGTTAAGCCATATTCTTACCCCTCTGTAAGCAGTAATGATTAACTGTTGGTCTGTGTTCAGAATTTGTGCCTTACTAGATAGTTTGTAAAGCTTAAATTTAGTTAGATCATTTTTCCTCTAGGGCTCAGTATTGAATTTGACTTGAATTAGAATTTGATTATTCTTCTTTGATTAGTCTTCAAGTGTAGTATTTTACCAATCACAAATCTAGCATGTGTTTTTAATTTATTTTTAATTTTTTTTTATTATAGGCCCTTGACAAAATCAGATATGAAAGTCTGACTGATCCATCTAAATTGGACAGTGGGAAGGACCTCAAGATCGACATCATTCCCAACCAGCATGAACGCACACTGACCATTGTCGACACTGGAATCGGCATGACCAAGGCTGACCTCATCAATAACCTGGGTACCATTGCAAAGTCAGGAACCAAGGCCTTCATGGAGGCTCTTCAGGTAAAGTGTCATGAGAAACATAAGCCACATCTCTCATTGCACTATTGATAGTAATGCAACAAATGAAGCAATTAAGCTGTCAGTACTCTGGCAGTTCTACCCAGCTATTAAACTGTCACTGTTTGCACAAGCTGCTTGAAATATAAATGAAGTGGACATGTGTATAATGCAGTGGGTCCTAATGTTTAATTTGAATAAGTTGGTACATTGGATGTTTCTAGTATACCATTACTTATGACACCCCCTGCCCCCTCAGGCTGGTGCAGATATCTCCATGATTGGGCAGTTTGGTGTGGGCTTCTACTCTGCTTATCTGGTGGCTGAGAAAGTGGTCGTCATCACGAGAAACAATGATGACGAGCAGTATGCCTGGGAGTCCTCAGCTGGTGGATCCTTCACGGTCAAGGTTGACCATGGTGGGTTGAGTTAAGATTAATCAGATGGATGGTGTGTGTGTGTGTGTGGAATAATTAAGTCCAATAATGTGGTCTGTTTACAGGTGAGCCAATTGGACGTGGAACCAAAGTTATCCTTCATCTGAAGGAGGATCAGACGGAATACATCGAGGAGAAGCGTGTGAAGGAAGTGGTCAAGAAGCATTCTCAGTTCATTGGATACCCCATCACACTCTTTGTAAGTGTTACAGCCTAGTTTATTCAGTATAAGGTTGCTGCTTGGATAGTTCAGTGATTCTGTGAATTTACTCGGGGAGGAATTGGTAGCCATGGCTTATTGTGAAGGACTATAAACGTTCTTGACATTTCTTTTTTTTTAAAATGTCTATAGGTGGAGAAGGAGCGTGATAAGGAGATCAGTGATGATGAGGCAGAGGATGAAAAGGAAGAGAAGGAAGAGAAAGATGCGGAAGAGGCAGAAGACAAGCCCAAAATTGAGGATGTAGGTTCTGATGATGAAGAGGACTCCTCCAAGGATAAGGACAAGAAGAAAAAGAAGAAAATCAAGGAGAAGTACATTGACCAGGAGGAGCTGAACAAGACCAAGCCCATTTGGACGAGGAACCCTGATGACATCACCAATGAGGAGTATGGAGAGTTCTACAAGAGTTTGACCAATGATTGGGAGGACCACCTTGCTGTTAAGGTACAAAATCTCAGCAATAATCCTCATTTTGTTAGAATGGGTTTCTAGGTTGCAAGAAATTGAGTTTCTGGAATGTGGTGTGTGTGTGTGTGTGTGTGTATAATATGCTGTTTATAAATGTTTTGAATTATGGGCTTGTCCACCTCTGACGCTTCCTTTGCATCCATGCTGTAGCACTTCTCTGTGGAGGGACAGTTGGAATTCAGAGCCCTGCTCTTCATCCCACGTCGTGCACCCTTTGACCTCTTTGAGAACAAGAAAAAGAAGAATAACATCAAGTTGTATGTGAGGAGAGTGTTCATCATGGACAGCTGTGAGGAGCTGATCCCCGAGTACCTGAGTAAGCTCAAACCTCAACACCTGACAGCTTTTCTTTTTAATAATGCACAGTGAAGTGATGTCCATGACTTAATGCACACTTGGGGTTATTACTGCAGTAGGCATTTATGTATGCATTTATTTACCTCAGATTTCATCCGTGGTGTGGTCGACTCTGAGGATCTTCCCCTGAATATCTCCAGAGAGATGCTACAGCAGAGCAAAATTCTGAAGGTGATCCGCAAGAACATTGTGAAGAAATGCCTGGAACTGTTTGCTGAGCTCTCTGAAGACAAGGACAATTACAAGAAGTTCTATGAGGCCTTTTCCAAGAACATCAAGGTAAGACTGGACCTGTAAAAACTCATTTATAGAGGTTTCCCACTGTCTACATTGAGCTAGTGCCTATATAATGACTGTTTACCTTTTCTGACTCTTTTTGCACTCCTAGTGGTTTACCATGGATTAAGGTTTGCCTCATTTGTGGCTCCTGTAAATGAGTACTAGTCTCAGTGATGTAGTTGCCCTAATCACCTTCAGTTGTGCTTTATCCTGTATAGATGTCTTTAAAATTCTTGCTTATGCCTTAATATAGATGAACACTGTTTCTAATAATTTAAATGTCCCATTAGAAAATACATGATTTTCTATCTTAAATAATGAATACAAAAAGAGAAATAACGTTTTGTCTTATAGTTGGGCATCCATGAGGACTCCCAGAACCGCAAGAAACTCTCTGAGCTGTTGCGTTATCATAGCTCCCAGTCAGGAGATGAAATGACCTCGCTCTCAGAGTACCTCGGCCGTATGAAGGAGAACCAGAAATCCATTTACTACATTACTGGTGAGACTTGGGCCATGTGACTGCTTTATAATTAATTTTCACTTGTTGGTTATGAAGGGTTTTGAGAAACCTTTTCTCCTCCTAGGTGAGAGCAAAGACCAAGTGGCTCACTCTGCCTTTGTTGAGCGTGTTTGTAAGCGTGGCTTTGAGGTTCTCTACATGGTGGAGCCTATTGATGAGTACTGTGTGCAACAGCTGAAAGAATTTGAGGGCAAGACCCTGGTCTCTGTCACCAAGGAGGGGCTGGAGCTGCCTGAGGATGAGGAGGAGAAGAAAAAGATGGAGGAGGACAAGGCCAAGTTTGAGAGCCTCTGCAAGCTCATGAAGGAGATTC
This sequence comes from Leptodoras oyakawai, assembly GCA_024363135.1. NCBI lineage: Eukaryota > Metazoa > Chordata > Actinopteri > Siluriformes > Doradidae > Leptodoras > Leptodoras oyakawai. Next base: position 15,365,603 of record JANCOA010000009.1, on the reverse strand, counting down.
TGGATAAGAAAGTTGAAAAGGTAAACTGAATAACTTTTAGATTAAGTTTGTCAAATCTCAGTATTTGCTAGCCATCTTTCAGTACCTGGTGTTCTAGTTCAAGTCCTGTTTGTGGTGTGTCCCAGTTTATTGATGCTAGGTGTAGTTGAACCAAAACGAATGGTTTGTTTTGCTGAGTGTTGGAGCTTGACCATGTGCCTGTCTAAGAACGTTTTCAGTTAGCCAGGGTGTCTTTAGTCTACAAAATTAAAGCTGTATCCAGAGAGACAAGTCTTATTCTTGAATTTAACACTAGTCCACTTACTGTTGAGATTTGGTGCCTGGGCCATAAATGTGACTTGGTATCATCACTGAATATGTAATGATGATTATATCTGCATACAGGTATATAGTTATGAAATTTTAGGTGATGTGCTACCTTCCAAAATGTATGAAGGAAAATGTAGCTTGTGCACTGCAAATGGTTTTCACTCTCCCACATTGGAACCTGATGAATTTAGATGTCTATACTGTTCATGAAGCAGCAGCCAACTGTCTTTTAGAAGACCTAGATTAGGCTTTTAAATAAAATGACAGGAATCTGTTAAATGGTATGTTTGTGCCCACTGTTTTCCTTTGTCTGCTTCATCCATTTAAGTTATCACAGACTATGCTACAGATTGTGTATACTATCCTCCTCTGTCTCCACAGGTTACAGTGTCTAACAGACTGGTTTCTTCACCTTGCTGCATTGTGACAAGCACATACGGATGGACCGCCAACATGGAGCGCATCATGAAGGCTCAAGCCCTGAGAGACAACTCCACCATGGGCTACATGATGGCAAAGAAACACCTAGAGATCAATCCTGACCATCCCATCATGGAGATGCTGAGGCAAAAGGCAGATGCTGATAAGAATGACAAGGCTGTGAAGGATCTGGTGATCCTGCTGTTTGAGACGGCGTTGCTCTCCTCAGGCTTCTCTCTGGAGGATCCTCAGACGCATTCCAACCGTATCTACAGGATGATCAAACTGGGACTTGGTAAGACTATAAACTGCCTGACTTTGTTCTAGATGTTTCTTTCACTACTGGTGTTCAGATGAGTTTAATTCAGTGCATTACTAAACACTCCCATTACTGTGCAGGTATCGATGATGACGATGTACCCTCAGATGAACCAAGTTCTGCACCTGCTCCAGAAGAAATCCCACCACTGGAAGGTGATGATGATGCATCTCGCATGGAAGAAGTTGATTAAACCTCTATAACCCATTAAATCCCCTATTACCCATTCCGCTCCACTTTTCCAATGCCCATTCCTTTTGCCCTGTAATCAGGCAACTTGGTCAGAAACCCGTTTTTTTTTGTTGTACAATTTGTAATTGGATAGTTTGTCCAGCTATAGAGTACCTCATTGCACTGAGCTTCCTAAAGTGAGGGAGGAAGGGAAATCTTGTTTAACATTCCATCAGGATTCTGATATTGAGGGAGGGGTTGGGAGGCTTTACACCTTTGAGGGGTGGACTGCAAAATGTGTTGCGCCTGAGTCCAGGCTGGTGTCTGTTCAGTGTTTTTGTTTTTTTTTTGCAGAAATTAAATGATGTGATCCACTTAAGGCTCTTGTTTTCTTTATTTTCAGGAAGATAATTCTAATTTTGAGGGTCAGTTATGCATTTTAAGTCTGTAGCACTTATGTTTTAGACTTGTATGGATTCCAAAGGTGGCTCTCACCAGGTTAGATTTTAGACCTGAGCATTCCCTCAGTTTGAAAAATGATTAGGTGACTGGTTCCATCCCAAATTGGCACAAACTGCAGGACCAAGTACATCATGTAGTCTTCAGGAATGTACAGTACACAACATGGGGATGTCTGTTGTGTTGCTATATATAGTAAGGTTTCAAAATTTTAGAGACTGAAATAAATTTGTAGCCCAAAGATGACTGCATATTAATATTGGGTATTATCACAAAAAATGCTGCTGCTGTTTAAGGGGGATTCCAAAGTCACTGTTGGAAGGTCTGTTAAAGTGACCATGTAGACCTGGTGGCTCACTGAGTTGATTTGTGCAAATCAGTGATTTTTAGAATTCCTGAAAATCCTGACGTCTTCACTAAAAAAAATCTTCTACCCCGCTTATTCCTTTTCAGGGTCATGGGGGGGCGGTGCCTAGCCGGCCACATGGGGCACAAGGCAGGAACAACCCTAGACAGGGCGCCAATCCATCATAGGGCACGTGCACATACACACTTGCGTCCAGACACACACTAGGGCCACTTTAGAGATGCCAATCAACCTAACATGCATGTGGGACTTTCTCGTTGTGAGGCGACGGTGCGAGCCACCGTGTCACCCTTCTTCACTAAAAATGTTCTCTGTAATAAGGAATAGTGTAACCAATGTGCTGCCCCTGGCTTCCAATGGATGAGCTGCACAGCTACAAGTGTGATTGATTGGAGGAAAGCTGTGCTGAATGCAACAAGCTGCAGCACTCAGTCTCCTTCTTAAGGTCTTCCAACCTGTAGTGGCTTGTCAAAACCTGTGCAGAGGATCAGCCAGTGTCGCACCTTGTTAACAGAAGCTAACTGTTTGATGAGTCATACCATGAACTTCTCCAACAGGAGTAAACTGCTTGTGCTTTTCTCTAAACCTCAGGAAGGAGTGGCTTTTTACAGCAGAAGCAGATTGGGTAGCATTGTGAGACAACAGCTTCAAGGTCTCTGGTTCATTCCTGACCTGGGGTTACTGCCTGTGTGGAGTTTCTGTGCATGTTATCCATGTGGGTTTCCTACTGTTTGACCTATTAAAACATGCCAGTAGGGGTATTCCTTTAAATAAATTGTGTCCAGGTTACTGTAGATAGTCTCTGTTGCTCATAAGGATTTTTTTCACATTTCACAATTTCTTATTTCACATATTTTAGAATCGTTTGAGTATTCCGCATTTGGGTATTCATCTGATATGACTCCATGAATCTATAGTCTGGGCTAGAAAGAAATCAGCCCCACTTTAAAAAAAAGGAGTAATCTTACCAAGCTACTACCATTCATATTTACTTAAAGGTCATACAGTAAATAAAGTTGTCAGTAAATGTAGCCAGTGTTTGCTGCCTTAGTTTATGCCAACACTTCGTTCTATTGCGTTGCTTTGCTTGTTATGATATCAGTACAAGCTGGCTAAATGAAACATACCAGGACAAAATGCACAGAACTCTCAGCTGAGGATCTGTTAAAACAGTTTACAGCAGAATAGGACATGACTTTACTGCAGATCTCCTTAGGCTGGGTGTGGGCTGTCCCACATGTGGCCCACATTTCACACTGGTAACAGGGCCCACAGTGGCCCTTCTTTCTCCAGTGACCCCACAAAGGGTCATTTATGAGACTCCAAAACAATCACCCATCAACCATGCTATTATTTATGAAAGTCTCCTATGAACTGCAGTTATCATAAGAAAAAAAAAAAGGAACATATCAAGGTCAATGTAACTGAAATTAAGTTGTGGAACTGGAAAATGTTTGTCCTTTCCCATTCACTAACAGGGGAATGTGTAGGGTTAGAAATGTACCGCCAGCCTCAGAGACATTTTGGATTCACTTCTGTATCTCTGTTATGTCTGTCCACCTATATATACATTCACTGGATTACATAAAAACATAAAAACACGAGCAGGGCATTCAGGCATTTGCGTTAAAAAGAAAATCCGTTAATTTCATTATAATCCCACTGGGTGGCGCTTCTCAATCACAAAGAACATCCACATGAAAAACAGACCCCGCTAACACGAGAGTGAAGAGTATGTCCGTTTAAAAACACTCTTTTGCATTGCAAAAAATGATACATCACAAAGACTTGCTGTCTTGGTCACAGATGCACCAGCAAGACGTGCATCAACAATTTGTCCTCTTTTGA
>JANCOA010000009.1:15227174-15237696 GCA_024363135.1 Leptodoras oyakawai | reverse complement strand
GGTGGAGTGGTCAGGTGAAATGTTAAGGGGTGTTGAGGGGTGGAGTTTGGGTGGATTTCTCCAGAGTGCTGATGAAGCGAAATAAAAGGTTCTCTGGGTAGTAAACTGCTGAAACGGCTTGTTAAACTGTAACGTATAAACCCAGGAAAGCAAAACGGACACGCTTCAACATGTTTACTAGCTAAGAGTGTGCTGAAATAGGTGTAGCACTGGTAGTGTAGTGCTTCAACACACTTTATGAGGTGGCGTGAGACAGCTCCCATCTGTGTGTGATGGGTTTGATGGTGTGTTTTCATGATGTCATGTCCACAATATTCAACAGAACAAATACATAAGCACAAACAGTTACTTTACCAACAGTGTGTGTGTGTGTGTTTGTCAGGATCTACCCAGTAAGAGAAGTGCCGGTGGAGACGGAGGCTCTCACAGACTGGCTCTATCAGAGGTTTGTGGAGAAGGAAGAACTTCTTGCTCACTTCTATAAGACAGGTGAGGGGTTACACTAGCTCAGACTTCCTCTGTTCATGAACATGCTTTTCTGACTGTTTAATGTCTTCTTACTGCAAATCCATCTTCCAGAAAAGTTGGGACATTCTCTGGACTATAATTTGTTAAATCGCTTTAAATTGTATTTAATTGATAAAAGAAAACATTTTCCAAGTTTTCACTGACAAACCTAAGTGTATTTTGTAATGCCTGCAACTTTGAGTATAAAAGATTGAGTATAAAAGGAGCCCGGTGACACGGTGGCTCGGTGGGTAGCACCGTCGCCTCACAGTAAGAAGGTCCCGGGTTCGATCCCTGGGTGGGGCGGTCTGGGTCCTTTCTGTGTGGAGTCTGCATGTCCTCCCCGTGTCCGTGTGGGTTTCTACAATGGATTGGCGCCCTGTCTAGGGTTGTTTCTTGCCTTGCGCCCTATGTGGCCGGCTAGGCACCGGCTCCCCCGTGACCCGGAAAAGGAATAAGCGGCCAAGAAGATGAATGAATGAATATAAAAGGAGCATCCATCAGAGGATTAGTCTTTGCAAGGAAGTATGGGTGGTTTAGGTCTTTCACCATCCACAGTTCATAATACCATGAAAAGATTCAGGGAGTCAGGGGAAATCTTGTGCATAAAGGCCAATAGCAGAAACTGCTTCTGAATGTGTGTGACCACCAAGCCCTCAGGGGTATTGTCTGAGAAGCCGTCATGCAACCATGATTCCAAAAAATCCATTGCCACATCGGCTTGGGAGTACTTTGGAAAATCACTATCACTTAACACAGTCTGCCGCTGTGTCAAGAAATGCAACTTGAAACTATATTATGCAAAGAGGAAGCCATATATTACCAGCGTGTTCTCTGGGCCCGCAGTCATCTGAGATGGACTGAAAGACAGTGGAAATGTTCTGTGGTCAGACAAGTCCACGTTTCAGTTTGTTACTGGGAAAAATGCAGTCTGATTTTACGTGCCTGTGATGAAAAAGACCATCCAGACTGTTACCAAGGAAAAGTGCAAAAACCAGCACCTGTGATGTCTGCGTCAGTGCCCACGGCATGGGTGATCTGCATATATAAGTGAAGGTACCATTGATGGGGAGGCTTATACTGGTATTTTGGTCAGACGTATGCTACCGTCAAGACCAAACGAGTCTTTTCCCAAGAACTCCATGTCTATTTCTGACCTCATTCTGCATGAGTTACAGCAGCATGGCCTGCCTGAGGTCAAGATCTGTCTCCTGTTGAAAATGTATGGTGCTTCATGAAGAGGGGAATCAGACAACAGCGCCCACGGACTGCTGAGCAGTTCAAGTCTTGTACACAGCAAGAACAGGCAAAAAGTACACTTGCAAAACTGTAAGAATTTGTATCTTAAATTCCCAAACAGATTAAAAGTATTAAAAAGGTGAAGTGACCCAGTGGTAAACGCGCCTCTGTCTCAACTTTATTTTGAGTGTGTTGCAGCCATCAATTCCTAAATGTATTTATATTTAACAAATAGAATTAATATTGTGCCTATCCGTTTAATATTTCTGTCTGTTGAACCATCTGCCTATATACCTGCCTATTTCTATTAGTTTTTTATACCAGTTAATGAATCTGTCATTCATCTGAATCTTTATGTCTGACTGTCTGTATACCAGTCTGTCTTTCTTTCTGTCTGTCTGTCTATTTCAGTTTATTGAACTATCTACCTACCTATATATCTGTACATCTTTTTTTTTTTTTATCTGTATGTCCGGATTTCTGTATATTCATCTTTCTGTGTGTCTGTATACCTGACTATCTTTATACCCGTCTCTCTGATATTTCCGTCTATCGTCTTTCTCTATATACCTACCCCCACACATATGAATAATACTGTTGTGTGTTGTTTGCTTTGCAGGAGTGTTCCCTCCATCAAAAGGTCAGAAGGAGGCCGTTTCCCGGGCGATGACACTGAACTTTGCGTGGCTATGCGCCGTCCAGTCGTTCGCCTTCATCTCGGGCTACATGTGGTACAACGTCCTTCAGTATATCTACTGCTGGCTCTGCTCACTGCTGTGGTGAAGAGAGAGGTAGAGAGAGAGAGAGGGAGAAAGGGATAGAAAAAGAGGGACAGTGATAGATGAAGAAAGAACAGCCATCGATGCCGATCTCGGATCTGTTGAAACGCCACAGACTCTGTCTTAACTCACTGGATGGCAAGATGACATTGGAGGAAAATTGTATTTGATCCTAAATCCCAAACCTGCATCCCATCTGGGCGCGCACACACACACACACACACGCACACACAGAAACACACACACACATGCAGTTCTGCAATACAAGCATACAGTCAATGAAATAGGTGAACAGTGACGTCATGTTTACACATATACACATCCATATAAATATATATATAAAATTCTATATCGTAATGTTTACTCATGCACATGCCGACACATCATGTTTTAATTTGAATTCCAATCATAAATTAGGCTCAGGAATAAGCCAGTTTCATTCACCTGCCATCTGTAACACTGTCTTGCTTACATCTACATTGTGAGGAGAACGTCCCAAACACGTACTGAAACAGATGCTCCGGATTTCCTGTTGTCGTTTCTGTCCTCCTCTCTCCTGCTTTTCCTCCGTTTGTCCTGTGTGCTCTGTTTTTGTCTCTGTGTCTCGACAGTATTGCAGTTCGCTCACGTTTACACTGGACGTTTAGATGATCTCCGATTCACCTTCCGTCTCAGTAGGGGACCTTGTTTTTTCTGCTCCACGTCTCACACTTTTCATAACACTGAACTGCTTTCTAGTAGACTTCAAACTCCTCTTTGTCACCCTAGTTGAAGTCATGTCAGTGTTTTACAAGTATAATTAAGCCATATGCTTTGTCTGTGAGGACTGATACTGGAAAGGACTCAATGTTTACTGAATGAAGAGTTAAATTAGGCCCCCAGGTGTCATTACTGTACATTTACAATGATGTAACCTGCTGAAGTGTGCCGGCCAACGTTTTGTTATTGTTTTTTTTTTTGTTTTGTTTTTTTGTTTTTTTTTTGTTTTTTAGATTAACACCTTGCTGTATGCTGTCTCAGCGCTCACTGCGAATCACTGTTTATTTTAATTTCTTTTTTATATTATTATTATTGTTATTATTATTATTATTATTAACGTGAACATTTGGTATCATAACGAGAGATAGACTCCATGTCGTGACTGCAGCATTTCAGTTGTTTTTAGTTTCAAAATATCCTGAATGTGAAGATAAAAGGATACAAAATATAATGGTACCCCTCTGTCATGGTGTTTCTAGAAATTTCTCTTTCTGCAGTTTAAAGAAACAAACGGTGGTGTGTGAGTCTGATTAGGCCGATTGCCTGCAGTTTACTTTACATTACTGCAACCTGTTCAGTTGTTTTGCATCAAGGAGTAAAGATTTATTATTATTATTATTATTATTATTATTATTATTATTATTATTATTATTAACATTGTTGCTGTTAGGGCAGAGCTGTCCATTTGACTCATACTAACCTTCTGCTTTCCATGTTCTGTGAGGAAATCTGACCCTGTCTTCCGATACTGACTCATAGTTCAGCCAAATATGAAATGTACACAACATTCTCCTTTATGCCACATGTAGTTAATTAGCCATGACTAGTTTGGCCTGTTTAGTTTAAGTCAGGTCAGGATGACGGTCTTATGTGTGCATATGATGAGGCTTTGCTGCGGAATGTGTAGCATAAAACACACAGGAGCTTTAACAAGTGATCATAATTAAATAAAAAAAAAAATACAGATTGAATATAATAAACAAAATACAATATATAAGTGGGGGATGAGAGGAAAAAATGGTTTTAGGTCTGCACTGAAACTGAACTGTGTGTGTATGTGTGAGGAGGGAGGGAGAGATGGAGAGAGAGCCTGAGAAAACCCTTTACATGGTGAAATACTCTACTATATATAGTTCTGAGAACAGATTTTGTGCCGTGCCCGTGAAAAAGAGATCCAGTATCTGATCACAAGCTTGATTACTCTTATGTCTGTTGCACTACAGGATATAGTTATCTCACAGCTTTATCAAATCGTAGTCACACTAATAAAGCAAGGGTTTTGACAACTTTAGGAAAACTGACTGCATTTACAGCTCAGATTGTTGTTTTGGTGAAATACATTTTTTTAAGTGTCAACAATCTTTTTCATATCCATGCCATACTCTCTCCCCTCAGTCAGAGCAACACTAGTCAATCTGTATGTAAACTCTCGAGGGTGGATCTCGCCTTCCTCTGGGCGTATTAGGCAGCTCTGTGGCACTGCATGAGTTAGAAAAGATGCGGTCAGCTGGCTTCACGAGTCTCAGGGAAGGCATGCGTTAGCCTTCATTCTTTATGTTCACCTTCCCTAATTGGTAGCTGTTGTAGGACAGGGAAAAGCTGGCTGGTCTGTTGGAATTAGATAGATGGATAAAGGGGGAATGGGGGCTTTCGGAAGATCAAAAATGATCAAGTGACTGTTAATTATCCCATTGAAAAGTTTTCAAACTTTTCAAAAACGGGTTTCGTCCAAACGATTTAAAATGCCAGTGGTTTAAATCTAAAAGCCAGTCTAGTCTAAAAACATTGAGTAAGTCTACAATGAAGTTTGAGGTTCAACACTTTACAAAAAACTTTTTTTTAATTAAATCCACTGTCCAGCTGAGTTTTCCTGGTAGCTGGTAGGATTATTACTTCCTCCCCTGCTCTCCTTAAACCTTGTGGAAATGCTTGTTTTCCAGTCTTTTTATTTCTGTTGGTTCTGGAAAATTCAATCATTTATTTAAAACATTTTTAAGTGGTAAATTGCGAGTGAGGAAAAATGAATATTGCACAAAAGCCTAGTGCCAAAATATACTATTGGAATAAGAACGTTATAATTTTTCATCTTTTCTTTTGCCATAACGAACAGACAAATAGATGTTTTAGAAGAAGCAGTTTTATCAGGGTATGACCTCTGAAACAAGCTCTCGAACAGCATCTGCTTCTTGGTGTTACACATCACATATCATAGCTTTAGCTTGAATGTGCCGTGTGTTACGAAATGTCAGTTCCTCGGGAAGAATGTACAGGCGGATCACCTGTGATGTGTAACATATGGGAAGTCTGCTGTGCTAGAAATCAGGACATCCACAGCTCACTGAACAGATGTAGACACAGCTGGAAACCCTTTTGACGGACGCGCCACACTACGACCTGCCACAGTGTTACATCATCAATCTGCATACAAGAACGGCAGCATTTACCCGTTTCGTTCCACTTCAGGACTGACAGATATGGCATTCTAGATTTCTGCTCATGTGCCCTTCTTCTAAAACAGTATGGTCTGTCTGGAGATTGCAAAGAGGCAGAGGAGGGAGGGAGGAGGAAGTTGTCAATTAGGGCTCCAAGGTCATCTCTGTGTTGCGCAGTACAAACAGGAAGTGTTTATAAGCAGAGCGATACTGAAATGTTGCGCACCAAATATGTCCCTAGCTAACTGATGATTAGCTAATAGTCTGAAGAATAGGGTTTAAAGAGAGGAAGTCGTCAGCCTTAAATAGCATTCATGGTGATCTGAGGACAGCCAGCTGAAGAAGGAGACAATAGCAGAGAGGAAGAAAAGACACAGCTGGTGTGCAGCTTTACTCGTTAATAGCCTGCGTTCTCTGTGCTTATCACTTCTTCTGGACACAGGTTCAAAGATCATGGGATTGTTTGTTAAAAGTCATTCATCTGGTGATTACTAGTCAAATATTGAACTTGCGATCCTGTTTTATGTCATCTTATGTTTATGTAAGCTGATTAGCTGTAACTCCAAGCGTGCATGTCCGCCGTGTACGTGTCGTCTACATTAGCCTTCTAGTTCCAGTGCAAAACTAAAGCATCACACTTCACACACCAAACGTTTCTTGGCTCACTACTACATTTTGAACAAGGGGATCGTTGTGTACATTTCATTTTTAGAGGAACTGTACCTTTCATGCCCTGTTGTTGGCAGTTGCACAGTCTTTCTCCTTTGACTCATATTGTCTTGCCAAATTGCATCAGTTGTTATGTACATGGAGACGGAGGCGTTGGGTCATTTTAAAATATGAAAGTTATTATTTTATTTTTTTTTGCTTCTGTTTTTATATATACAGCTTTATCTGCCCTTTTTCACTCTTTAAAAAAATACGAAGCTTTCTTAGACTGCAGGAATGCCTTCTAATGTTCTCCTCAGGATTCAACCAGGTGAAACTGACAAGAGGATGTTTTGACAAGGGTGCACAAAAACAGTATTGGAACAGGGCCTGTGACTAGATATAGAGTAGGTGGATCAGCCAGGGCTTAAATTTGGCCTATGAATTATTAGCATTTAGTAATAATAATGAGAAGAGAGAAGCTTCTGTGTTGTCTACATGAAATTTGTCTATCGTAGCAATAAGGTGCAACAGTAGGAAGCAATTGAGGTGTACAAATCACTAGACTAATTAACCAGAGCTCGCCTAAATGTGCCACTTGTGGGAGTGTGTTTGTGTTTTTTGCCTAGCTTGCTAAAGTCTGAAATGTGTATGATGCAGCTTCACAGAAGAAAGATGCGGAATACATTCACGGCCGTTCAGACCGACGAACGTGCCAAGGACTTCCATTCAACAGAAAAACGAAGGGAATTCGACCGTCTTCATGTCATTACTGTCTTTTATTTTTATTTTTGTTTTTTTGTTTTTTAGGAATTTTAACAAATTATGCTAGACTGGTCTTTAGTTCTCATTTTGTACTCCTGTTGCCCTTCTCTTTCCAGCTGCCCAGCCATTTTACAACACAGTTTAATTGTGCTGGAATAAAAATGATAAATATCAATGAACCACACCGTGTCAAAGCTGTTGCTGTGTTTAATACTTTCATTGCATTCATTTCTGCACCTAAAATTTCTGTGTGATTTTACAGGATGGTTGTCAACATTATTTAAAAAAAAAACATTAAATAATAAAAAAATAGAAGTAAATATATTTTAACTCGTATCCTTTTAATACAATTTTGAGTTCTAGCACATGAAATATGAAGATTTTGTGTGAAAAGTAAATAAACCAAAAGAAAAGCGCACACACTCCTTACTAAAATCTTACATAATCACTTCATGAACTATTCATGAATGTCTGGATCATGAGCTGAAAAATAAGGTCTGAATATACAATATTATATTCAGTTGCTCAGACAAAAATGATGTCTTTCCCGCTTTTACCTCAAAACCATATTTCCCTGGCTGAAATGCAAAGCAGTCTGCTTCTGTTAGTACGGTGTTTCAGTCTGCAGGGAATAAATTGGTCTGTGGAGAAAAGCGTCCAATATATAGAGTCCCCACCGGCATGCCTGTGCAAGGTTGTTGACATTAAAGCCAAATGATTGCTCATAATACATTTGCTGTCTAAATCCTTTTTTTTTTTTTTTTTTTTTGCTTTGAAAATACATTTAACAAATAAATAAATAAATAATCCATAGTACTAAATAGTAATATTATTTAAATATGTAAAATTCATGGACAACTAATGACAAACTAATTGTTTTTTCTTTTGGAAAAAAAAGCCTGATATAAATCACATGTTTATATTAGTATTAAAATTCCAATCATGTATATATATATATATAGAGAGAGAGCTCCTGCTCTGAGCCAATCACTGAAGTAATCCACTGGATCTCGGAATTTTCCGTTTAAAATGATGTAAATTGTTCTTACAGACGGATTATTTACTGTTCGCTGTTCCTTTAAATCTGACGACACGCCCCCTTCTGTCCCGCGTGCTCTCGCGGTTAAATCTGGTTGGTATGTTACTGTTGCTAGGCGACCTGCAGCGTTTGCTTGGCTACTTTTCAACCAATGAAATCGTCGCCAGCGTCGCTCTGTAAGCCAATCAAATGTTAGAGTTTGAGTGGCAGTTTAAAATTTGTTCTTTTGGATGCGATCTCAAACCGCTGATTTTCTGGGTGTAGTGTGCACTACGCAGTGCAGAAGAGCTGTAATTTAGCACACTACTTCGTGTATTTATAAGGGATGGAAGAAAGCGTTTGACATACAGCCGAGTGAACTTTCGCCGCTGTCAGTATAAAAAGGTGGGACGCTTTTAACCGCGTTAATACGTTTAGGACGTGTTTTATACGGAGTGTTGGAGGTCGCTACTAGGCGGGGGACGCGCTGTTAAAGCTTTTAGGATTAAGATACGTACGTTGAATGTGTCTGAGCAGCTGGTTAGTGTTTAGTGTTTAGTGTTTGTCCTCCAAACATTTCAGGGTTGTTTTGTTTCAGCGTGTTTGTGGCCACGATGCCGTCCCGCACGGAGGATTACGAGGTCCTCAACACCATCGGCTCCGGCTCGTACGGAAAATGCCAGAAAGTTCGGAGAAAATCCGACGGAAAGGTAACCGCATTTCTCCCGGTCACCCGCTCCGCTTTGCCGCTTTGTGTTTGTAACCGTTTTCCGCCAGTGAGTTAGCATGCTAGCTAATGCTAGTTAAATGTCCAGGAAGCTAGCGCTTTACGGAATAACACGGTTCTCTTACTAATGTACTGAGAACTGAAAATCTAAAAAATAATAAAAATAAAACTAGCAAGACACCCGAGTTTACGCGAGACGCTCAATTTAAAGAAACCCTTCACAGATGTAAGGTGGTGATTTGTTTACATTTAAGAGCGCCACATTTCTGATTCAGATACTGGTTTGTGACCAGTTTGTCTTCTACTACTGGTTCTGGTGAGTTACAGGTGTTAAAGTTGTACTTGGTTATTTTACTGTTGGGTTTATTTGTTTGTTATTAATAGTTCATGATGCGACGAGTCCACTGTGCAAGTCCCAGTGCCTGAGCTGTTGCTATAGAAACGATAATGCGCATTAATACAAGCCTGTGATTCGTCTTGCAGCCGGAACTACTGTCAGACCTGCTGTTATAGAAAAGCAATTAACCAACACCTCCTGACCAATCAGATTCAAGATTTCAGTAGCACTGCCTAAGATAATAGTGCCAGTTTTACATGATCTTATAGTTTCCTTTTATTTCCATTCTGTGCTCAAAAACCTGCAGATCTAAATAGATCAACTGTAAATGGTAATCTGGTGTTTTTAAAATGTTCTCCATTTTATATACATCACTGAATCATAATCTGGCACAGGTTTAACGTTACGTTGACTCAGTCTTCCCATTAACCCAGTTTGGGACCAGTGTGTGGTGCTGCCCTTGGTGGCTGGGTTAAGGAGCTTGCTCAGGTGTCCCATTGCGATCAGCCCTGACGTCATGGTTCAAACCCCTGAGCTTCTAATCAACAACCCAGAATCTTAACCTGTTGGACTTTCACTGCTTCAAGAAGAAATCTTTGAGAATACCACATAAGAGATGGTGGTCAGGCTCATAAAAATGTGGGGTTCATTTTATTTATTGATAAAAGGAACCTTTTTGAGTAAAGTTCCTCCATCATCTGTGCTTCCTGTCCATGAATCCAAAAATCGTTGGGTGCAGTGATGGAGGTGGGAAAAAAATAAAAAATAAATAAATAAAAAAAGGAACAGTCAAGGTGTTTAATTACTAATGTGTGGTACACAGGATGCTAAGTGTTTTGTGTGCTAGATCCTGGTGTGGAAGGAGCTGGATTATGGCACCATGGCAGAGGTGGAGAAGCAGATGTTGGTGTCGGAAGTGAACCTATTGCGGGAGCTGAGACACCCTAACATCGTCAGATACTATGACCGCATCATTGACCGCACCAACACCACTCTGTATATCGTGATGGAGTTCTGTGAGGGTGGAGACCTTGCAACTCTCATATCTAAGTGCATTAAAGAGAGGTAACGGCATGGCTATATCCTGTTTTCATGGTGCAATGGATATACAGTCCAATGTACAGAAATATGCAGTATGCATAATTTAGTTTGTACTTTTAAACCCATTAGGGAGGAAGAGCTTACCTATGTAGGAGACATGTTTAGGCTCAAAAGATGAGCTCTGTCTGAGCATAATGACTGCTGACTTCTAATGCACTTTACTTTGGTTACATTTCAAGGTTGTTCTATATTTTGTCTGTGGTGTGTCTG
>JANCOA010000009.1:15202727-15213671 GCA_024363135.1 Leptodoras oyakawai | reverse complement strand
CCTGAAGTGTTATTACATTGTATTCATTACCAATGCTGGCCCAAAATTCTGCTGGAGTATGCTGTTTAAATTTTATTAAAAAAAAATAATAATAAAAAGCTTTTCTGCGGCCCTTCTAGTGCCCCCTTGCGGCCCCCTGGGGGGCCATGGCCCCCAGTTTGAGAACCGCTGTCTTAGATAATGGGTGAGTAATTTCTTTACCTGAACAAGATCACTCAAATTCCATTAAACAAGACAGTGTGAATGTTTACATTCAAAATAGCAACTACAGTCAAACAATATTTACAGACAATTAAACTAAAAGGTTAGATTTGTGTAAAGAATGAATCTCATTGAACTCAGCACAGCTGCAGCAGTACTGTCATTTTTCAAAATCGTGATTTACACTCGATCCCTAACCGCTGGGTGATGACGTGTTCTCGGTGGGCGTGGTCACGGGAATCTGCCTTGTTCCGTGTGGAAACTTTGCCGGTCCGGGTGCAAAGTTTGAACTCCGTCTGCAAAACGCCGCTCGGTATTTATTTCCATTCTGTCACGATTCTGTCGAACAAGTCACGAACGTCGCGCATCCGGTCCAACCCTCGAGTTCTGTTCGGTTTAGCCCCGGAAAAGGTCGGAATCGGAGGCGAGATCTCAGATGACTGGGGTGAATGTGCTAGCCAGTGCCGGTTAGCATTGTTTTGTTTGTATCGTGTGTTAGCTGTGTGTGTTCTAGCTGAGCAGCTCTCGTCCTCGGAGGGAACCATGGCTTGTGAGCCCAATCGCGCCCGTTTGCTGTGCATGCTGTTGTTAACTTTCAGCTTTTTCGTGGTCGAGGTGGTGGTGAGCCGGCTCACGGCGTCGCTCGCGATGCTGTCCGACTCTTTCCACATGTTGTCGGATGTGATGGCGCTGATCGTGGCGCTGGTGGCTGTGCGCTTCGCTGAGAAAACCCATTCCACCAATAAGAACACGTTCGGCTGGATCCGGGCCGAGGTGATGGGCGCCCTGGTCAACGCCGTGTTCCTCACCGCGCTCTGCTTCACCATTGTTCTCGAGGCCATCGAGCGCTTCACCGAGCCGCACGAGATCGAGAACCCGCTCGTGGTGATCGCCGTTGGGGCCGCGGGGCTCGTGGTGAACCTGCTAGGGCTGTGTCTCTTCCACGGACACGCTCACTCTCACAGCCACGGCAAGACGAAGAACGCCAGGGGGAACGCGAGCAAGAGCCAGACGTTTACTGACTGCGGATCCGCCGGAGAGGACACCAACCACCTGGTCGGGGGTCACGGGGGGAACAGCCCGAACGGCGTGAACACCGACAGCAGGGGAGCAGCAGGTGAGACCGGGCTGTTCTTCTCCATACACGTGCTTCCTAACGCGCCCACATTCA
The DNA here is from genome assembly GCA_024363135.1 of Leptodoras oyakawai. Lineage (NCBI taxonomy): Eukaryota > Metazoa > Chordata > Actinopteri > Siluriformes > Doradidae > Leptodoras > Leptodoras oyakawai. The sequence goes on along the minus strand of JANCOA010000009.1, from coordinate 15,212,299 downwards.
AACAGGCTATTCAGCTAACACAAACCAAATCGCAGTTTATTTAAAATGTTTTTTTTTCCGGTATTTTTTAACACCTGCTCAGGTGTATTAGAAACCGGAAGTGAATGGGTTACTGCCCCAGCGGTTAAAGAAATGCGAAACGGTTGCTAGGCAACCATGCACCATGGACTCCGATGTTTCCGCTAGCTAATGACTTTTTGCTAACTATTTAGCTGACTAGCCAATAAGTCACTTGTTGGAGTTTTGCCCTGTGACCCCTTTAGGTGTAAAAAAAAATCCACGTACTCGTTCAGTACAGAATTATTTTATGTATTTATCAAATAATAGTCCATTTATTCATTACGTAATGTTATTATCCTGACATTTTCAGGCACACAACAGGTCCAGGTTGAGGTTGTTTACAGATTTTCTTGTTTTTCAAGTTTAAATTAAACCAAATGAATTTAAGTGCTAATAATTACCAGGACCCGATACTAAATACATTTATTACTATTCAAAGTCAAATTCTATCGTCTCCTCACAGCACAGGGACGCTGTCATAGACATTATGTGTTATTATGCAGTTATAAGTTAATGAGGTACATCATAATGTCGTTTTGTTCTGAGCTCTTTAAAGGAGGTTTAATCAGCATTATCAGTGCGGCTCCTATTTATCATTCCATTCGCCTGTAAAATAGGTGTTTCTTCTAAACAGCTTTTATTCATCAATGTGATTTCAGTCTCACGATAATTCCCTCGACGTCTCGTTTTAATGCTGGTCATAAAGATAGCATTGTTATCATGGGGACGTTAGGATGATGCCCTCAACCCCCCCACGGTATCACTGGGTCAGCATTTTAAAACTGAAAACCAAGCAGATCTGGACAGAATGGTGTGTGGTTTGGCGACATTACCTTATAGGTGGAAAGGGCTAACAGTTTCAATTGTAAGGTTTCAGATTCAGATACCCTTAGAGCACGGTGTAATCCTAACGCACATGATGCAGTTCAGGAAAGTCAGTGTGTAACTTTCAGGAACTGAATATATGAGGCGGTTTTGGAATTGTGTTAAAGGACCCTGAACTTCTGCGAGGTCGAAATGTTCTTGCGTCAAAAATCACTCGGCGTTGGGACAGGACACATGCTGCGACACATTTACGCTATAACAGAAGGAGCACAAAACATACGATCACCACACACACATGCGCGCACTTCACCCAACTCCATTACCCTGTACAGGGGCTGTGTCTATTGTGCCAAAATTCACATGACTTATTCTAGTGCATAAAAGGGAAGGTCTAGAGATAATCAGTCAGAGACAAGCTTTACGCTTCAGCCTCCTGACTGTCACATGGGATTTCTGAAAACATGCATGATCAGCAAAACGACAAAGAATAAGGACCTACTGGATTTTTTTTTCTCCCCCAACATGATTTTTACATATTATAATAAGATTGAAGCATGACAAACTTAAATATCACTTTAGTACTGATTAAACTAAACAACCAGAACATATTACAATATTAATCATCCATCATGTTATACAGCATGTTTGTAATGATTATTGTTGAGGTATCTCCTCCTGGATATATTGTATGATAGGTTTCCCCCCAGACAAGACGTCTCAGTTTTTCCTTCCATTGCAGCGTAGTCAGTCGCAGCAGACTCTAAATTGCAGTTGCTTTTTTCTCTGACTACACCTCCAAATTAATTTATTTACTGATATTTAATCATTTCCCAGAAAGTACAAATTTAGCAATATGAAGGGGCTAGTTCAAAAGCATTACAGTCACTCGCAAAAGTGAGTACACCTCTCACATTTCTGCAGATATTTTATCTTTATCTTTTCGTAGGACAACACTATAGAGATGAAAATTGGATATAACTTAGAGTAGTCAGTAGTGGTCGATATGTCGTGATACAATACACCGCAATGCAAAAAATGTGAAGATGTGTGTGGAGATATCACATGCACACTGTTTATAATGCCTTCTAATGTATATAATAAAATATTTTGACCAGCCGAGGGCTCCACCCTCATTAGCACGGCGTATATCATGCACAACACTCATAACCACAGACGGGGGTGGACTTAAGTGACACATTTAATTTGTTTTGAACAAATTGAACCATCCGTGCAGTGAGACACACTAGTGAATACACACTAGGAGGCAGTGAACACACATGTCCGGAGCAGTGGGCAGCCGTAGCCATAGTGCCATTGGGAGGCTAGGTGCCTTGGGGAGCCATTGGGAGGCTAGGTGCCTTGGGGAGCCATTGGGAGGCTAGGTGCCTTGCTCAAGGGCTCTTCAGCCAAGTCCTGTCAGGGAATCGTACCCAGGACCTTCAGATCACACGGCAGACACCCTAACCACAAGACCACGACTGCCCCCACAAGACTTCAAGGGTTACCCAGAGCTATGTCACTATAACAGGACATTTGAGGACAGGCCATGTGAGTAACAGGACAAACTCTTTTCGAGTCACACATCAGGCTAAACATAGCCAAGGAAATCGGCTGTTTCAGAGTGTACAAGCTGATTGCAACATTGCTGTCGTTACAGACAATGCTCAAAATATGGATGTAGCGGTGAACGAGGCTGGACTAGCACCACATGTAAAGTGTTTAGCCCACACTTGCTTGCTTTCCATGCTGGGTTGAGTGAGGCACATAGCCGCCTACTTCCACCGCTGTGATTATTACAGATCCCCCTGCATAAACTCCTCATCTTTCTTTTAATTTGAAGGAGACTAAATTTTTTTTTTAAGAAAGTTTTTACTTAAGTAAACTACACATTATTTTGAATTGTTATTCTTAAAAAAAAAAAAAGGAATGCTTTCACTCAGTAGTTTAAGATCCCAAGAAGCTGCAAAAAACATGCTTGACTGTAGGTAAGACACAGTTATCTCCTCATCAGGGCGCTGCTACACATGCTGGTTACCAACTGAGCCAAACAAGTTTATCCAGGTCTCATCAGGACATGGTGCCAGTAATCCATGCTCTTGGACTGCTTGTCTTCAGCAAACTGTTTGCAGAGTTTCTTGTGCATCAGCTTCAGAACAGGCTTCCTTCTGGGACGACGGCCATGCAGACTGAATTGATGCAGTGTGCTGTGTATGGTCTGAGCACTGACAGGCTGATCTACCACTTCTCCAACATTTGCAGCAATGCTGGCAGCACTCATGCATCGCCTTTTTGGATATGATGCTGTTCAGAGTGAAATACTATTTCTCACATCCTCACAGAGTTTTTTGCAATGAGGTGCCATGTTGAATGTCCGGTGGCCAGTATGAAAGAATTGTACTCAAAGCACCAAATTTAACAGCCCTGCTCCACATTCACACCTGGAACCTTATAACTCTAATGAGTCACATCGATCTGCTTGGGTACGGTCTGCAGCAGGATGAGCGCCGACTCCTTCAGGAGAGGGTACGTCGTGTACAGAAGAATGCAGACCATGATGAGGCACAGAGTCGGGTCCAGGTACAGCACCCAACAGGGTTCGGCTGGTCCGACACCAGGGAGGGATGATGACACAAGTGGGCACAATTTGGACATGATTACTTGTGTTGCCAGCTATTTGGACTGTAATGGCTGTGTTAGATTATTTTCAGAAGACAGTAAATCTGTACTGCTGTACAAGCTCTACACTGACTACTCTAGCTTCTATCCAAGTTTCATTTCTACAATGTTGTCCCATGTAAAAATATAATGTGTACTCGCATGTGAGTGACTGTATAAACTACTAAACACGGAAAACCTTTCTTGAGTACTTAAGGGGAGTTTGCATCCAAGTATTTAAAAAGACACTCATTTTGTCCGTTTACTGTTGCTGTTATTCCTATTCTATATATCCCCCGATTAAAGCCCCCAAAAGTCTGCACTTTGATATGCATTATATTCGGCTCAGTATATTCTGGTAGGCATACTGTATGTGTGCATGTATATAAGATGAAGATCTTGCTGGACTCAGTGAAATATGAAACATTTTCCCATAAAGGACTTTAGGAAATTTCCTTTGGGAAATGAGTAAATAATGTACAACTTATTGTCTGGTGTGTTTCAGCCTGAACTCTTAATCTGAACTCATGTTCTTGGAAAACCGCTTCCTTGTGTACCGCAGTAATAAACTGGGTTAAGAGTAGCTGTTTCAAGTTCATCCCTCCTGGACTCCTGTCAGTAGAGCACACAGCAGATCTGCACAATTGATAACTGTTATCACACTGTAGCTTTTCAGTCTCTAATGCTGATTCTGGGTTCAGCTGTTACTGTACTAACAACACATGAGCTGTGTTCAGAAAGATGTGTCAGGATGTAATTTAATCATTATTATGTCTCATATCACTCATCCCAAGAACACAATTGACTTCTGGTCTGCTTGTATTAAGAGGGTTGGACAAATCATTAAGCCCAAATGCCAGGACAAGTAGATTGTGTATCTGGGCTTATCAGAATTTATGGGTCTACATGTACCAGTCATCGTCAGCAGTGTTCTTTTGCTTCATTGACCTAACAACTTGAGGAAAATCTTTCATGGGCACAGCACACCTCAGTGCTACAGTCTAACTGTTTTTAGGATTTATTTTTACTAGGCATGTTAATTACCTCAAATAACTGCTGGACAGACCTGCCAGCCTCCGCATATGAATGTTCGAGATGCACTCAAATGTGCAGAAAGAGCAGTCATTTTCCCCCACCACACAGCAAGAATGAACCAATTGGCATGTGAATCTGGAATGATTGACAGTTGTTTCAGACATTCTGCTATCAAGCCCGCCCACTTCCTCCCGTTTTATATTAATGTCCTGTTTTATCTTCCTGCTTTATCTTGTTTTAAGATCCAACAGCACGGGTAACACTGGACAGTGTTTTGGGTTTAAGGTGAAATAAAGTCTAACAGTTTATTTGACTAGAATGACACATTTTTAATAATATCTGGTTATGTAGTATGGATGTCTGTATGTGCTTCCCATCCTCCTGTTCTTGGTTATGTAGTATGGATGTCTGTATGTGCTTCCCATCCTCCTGTTCTTGGTTATGTAGTATGGATGTCTATATGTGCTTCCCATCCTCCTGTTCTTGGTGAAGCAGCAGCCCTCTGTTCATACAGCAGATATAAAAAGTCTACACACCCCTGTTAAAATGCCAGGTTTTTGTGATGTACAAGATAAATAAATGTGGATTTTTTTTCCACCTTTAATGTGACCTATAATCTGTACAATGCATTTGAATAACAAACTGAAATCATTTAGAGGGGATTTGACTGTAAAATGTCGCCCCCGCAGGGATTCAAGTACTTGCTTATTTTCCACAGTCTGTATCGATGCGCATAATTAGCTCATCACACTCGTGGGTTACGTAACTGTTCTTTAGTTAAGCCTTGTTTAAAAAAAACTGGGCAAGCACATTTTAACTTTCTGTTGTCCAGTGTGCTAGTTAATGAATTTATGACCTGTCCACCCCATATTAAAACGCACAATGTGCAAGATATTGTAGGAATGTTTATACTCTGAGTACAGTCTGCATTGTGGTTCAGTCCAACACACACACACACACACTTACCTCTGCATGCATTCCAGTCTTAACCGGGCCACATGGAAAAATCAAATTGTGTTAGAATGCAGCTCATGGAGAAGTGCAATCACAGACTGATAAACTGCACATGCCAGCCAATGAATAAATAATTAGTCTGTGGCAACAGATCCCACATTCCTCAGCACACAAAGAAACATGGATTCTATTGTCATGCCAGACTGTATGCCCTATCATAACAAATTTCTGGACTAATATCTATGATTTTAATTTAATTCAGTTACTCCATTACCATGTGATATTATGGTATTTAGTGTGAAATGTTATTTTGAAACTGTTGAATCCGTTTAAACTACAACTAGAAATTAATTTGTGTGCAGAAACGCATTCAGTCATTCCTGAGTCCATTTAGTAACCAATGTTAGAACAGAGCATCAAGTTTTTTGAGTCTCCTTTTGGTAGTTTATTGGATGTTTGTTCCCATTCAGCATTAAGGATTATTGTTAAACATAAACTTTCCTTACAGCCATTTCTTACATGATTTCCCAAGAAACTCATTATACTCATTATACCCTGTCAGAAACTTCATTACATGAATATTATGCGGTTATTAGCTTGTTTGGTTTGCATGTTGCCTTCAGCTACTTGCTTAAAGGTTGACTACGTTTTATTTTAGTAATATAACTCTTATCTCACTGATCATTTTAGTTTCCTTGGATTCAGCTTCTCCATTTTGCCAAATGCCCCAAATCCTATTGGTTGGGTGAAGTCAGCTCATTTTCTTAACTTTAAACTATTTATTCAACTTGAACACTTCCTGAGTTTGTGAATAAAGGATCACTTATGGTGAGAAATGTATCTTTCACATTTTATTTGCCTTTGATTATCTAATTATACTACTGAAATCTTGTGTAAATGAAAACCTCTCTCTTTTTCCAGTCAGATGTTTCATGCATCACCATTTACTGACAAAATTTCCATTTGTTGTTTGATGGGTTAATAATGGTTAAATTCTTGAACTGTTTAATTTAGAAATGTAGTAATGTGTGCTTTTGAATATGCCTATAATAACATAACTGTTTTGTGTGTTGATGTGGCAGAGCTGTCGGCCGTGCAGCTGAACGGCGAGCTGGATCACGAGCATGAGTTTGAGCACGAGCATGATTCGTCCTCGTCGTCCCAGCTGAACATGCGTGGTGTTTTCCTTCATGTTTTGGGTGATGCACTTGGCTCTGTCATTGTCGTGGTCAACGCCATCATCTTCACCTTCGTGTGGCGCCCGTGTAAGTCCGGTGTTCCCTGCGACAACCCATGCACCGCCAGCACACACTGCAGTGACCACCTTCACATAAATCAGACGCTTGTGGGCATTGGAGAGGCAGAACACAACACCACGAGCATCCCCATCACAGCCGGGCCCTGCTGGGTGCTGTACCTGGACCCGACTCTGTGCCTCATCATGGTCTGCATTCTTCTGTACACGACGTACCCTCTCCTGAAGGAGTCGGCGCTCATCCTGCTGCAGACCGTACCCAAGCAGATCGACGTCAGCGACCTAAGCACTCGGCTGCGCCAGCTTGACGGTGTTCTGGCTGTGCATGAGCTCCACATCTGGCAGCTGGCCGGCAGTCGCATCATCGCCACGGCACACATCAAATGCAGAGACCCTGCCTCCTACATGAGTGTGGCCAAGCGTCTCAAGGCGTTCTTCCATGATGAGGGAATCCATGCCACCACCATCCAGCCTGAGTTCGTCATGGTGAGCTCAGAGTCGCACGCGTCTCTCTGCGAGCTCTCCTGTCGCACCCAGTGCGCCGCTAAACTCTGCTGTCAAAATGCCAAAGCCCCCGACAACAAAAATGCAAGCACGGAAAGCGGAAGCGAAGCCGAACCCCCTGTCTCCACCACTCTGGAGGTCATCAGTGAGTCTTTGGAAAGCGAACCTACAGTCCGAGTGGTTCCAGAGGACGTGGCTATCACCACAGTAGTGGAGTCCTCTTTATAAGGAAGAACAAGTAGAAAGAATTCGTTAACAAAGACACACCAGAAGAAGAACCTGCCCACTTAATGATTTAGAAAATCAGAGCCATCTGAGACAAAGAGAGATCTGACACTGAGCATCAGTATCGAAATGCTGGATATTGGATCTGATCCGACACGTCATCTGACCTGTTGCTGTATTTTATGCCATCAAGCGCCATTGACCTATGCCATGTAAACCCGGGACACAAATCATCTTTGCGTACACTTGGACAGAATCTAACCGAGGGATAGCTAGCTCACTGTGAAGACATGTTTCACTCGGCAGCTGAGAGAGAAACCACAAGCAATGCTCATTATTTCTGTCCTAGCTCACCATTAACTGAAAGGGAATAATGGCAAATGGGGGGTTCACCCGGACCCCCCACACACACACACACACACACACACACACACACACACACACACACACACACTTCTGTGGTTATTAAAGACAAATAACCCATGAAACCCATGAATTTGTGCTTTTGACATGGGAACACACACTAAGCTCATTCGAGTGGCAAAGTGTGTGACCACACTGTTGCTAGGAGAAGGTGCATCGGCAAAGGCTTCGTTTTTATAATTTATTCATACATTCCTCTTCAGTAACCACTTCACCCTGGTCAGGGAGGCAGTGGACCCAGAACCTAAAATGGGATCAGTGTGTCCATAGAGAATGAAACGAGACAAGAGAGCTGTCTCTCGCTTCTAACACAGAGTGAACCGACTGGAAGACGATTCGCACGAGAAATATCCTGACTGCTGTTCTGACAAGTGAAACAAATCAGCTCTGGGGTCCAGACACATTCCACATGATCCCTACACACACACACACACACACACACACACACACACACACAGTCACTGCCTGATGGCTGGCTGACCTCTGATCAAGCCTGCTGCTGCATGTGTGCGTTGCGAGCGCCGTGTTCGTGAAGCCTCGTCTAAGTCTAAGCATGTGTGTGTGAGTGTGTCTATGCAAAAAAGCTTCTTGCGTTTGAGAACCTGCTGTGTCGTCGTTATCTTGTGGATCTAGTGCAACACACGCATGCAAATTCCAGCTGCTGGCTCAAGTTTAAGGACTTATAATTCTAAAAAAAAATATTATAATGATAAATACATGATCTTTACCCCTTCTGGATTCATCCATAAGAAACGGATGAAATTTGGAAACAAATAATAATTTATGTGTTTAATTTATTAGTAATGATTTTGTTTTCCTTTCCAGAGACTTTTATAATATTTAGGTTTAGTAATGCATTAAAAAAAAGGAAGCCTCTTTTTAAAAGAAACTATGCTGTAAGGTAGAATAATTTTTTCTAGTATTTTGAACCGTGCTGCTGAGATTTGTTATATTTCTGACAGACGAATGCAGTTTAAGTACCATTTCAGCAAGCCTTTCACGCTGAAATGCGTTTTGCAATGTTTTCATTTCCTCATTTACAGGATGTAAAGGTGTTGAGCGATGCTGGAGGGTTCAGAACGCCGATGAGGGACGTTTGGCTCGAGTTTCATTTGCATCAACAATACAGCCGTACAATACGCGCATGACCAAACACCGACAGGTTAGTTAGTAGTAACACTATGGCTGTGTTTGGTTTTAAGGCGCCTTCCTTGACTTCCCCTCGATTAATTCCCTGCCACCGCCTTGCGTGCTGTTGCATCAGTCTAACGGCTGAAGTGAAATTTAAAAGAGTCTGCTTCCCCGGAGTCCAAATGACCTGGTCTGATCACTGTTGGTGTAAGCAGAGCATTAAATTGCATTAAATTACAATTAAAAAGCATTCGCGTGCACAGAATAGCCGAAAGTTGTCTCCTTTTCCAGTTGTGTGAAATCTCTGTTCTTTAGCTTTATAATGCCAGACACTGAAGCTGATGGCATGAAGTTCACTCTCCAGTAACACTGATTATTCACAATGCTGTGTTCTGTTGGGCGGCACGGTGGCGCAGTGGATAGCGCTATTGCCTCACAGCAAGAAAGACCCGGGTTCGATCCCCGGGTGGGGCGACCTGGGAAATTTCTGTGTGGAGTTTGCATG
>JANCOA010000009.1:15109444-15125500 GCA_024363135.1 Leptodoras oyakawai | reverse complement strand
CACCCGGGGATTGAACCCGGGTCCTTCTTGCTGTGAGGCGACAGCGCTATCCACTGCGCCACCGTGCCGCCCCACTCAACAATTGAAAATTGTAAAAATTTAAAACTGTAACATTGAACCTATTTTGAATTATTAAACATGTATTTAAACCCATTTCATCTTTTCAAAAAGAATGATAAAAATGGCCTTCTTAGCTGCCATTACCATGTGTTGCAATGCTTGCATAACACAACAGGGTGTCCAATGCACCACTGTTTCCATTTAAATAAATATGTGACTACACTTTTATCAGTACCGAATGCAGCCCTGCTCATTCATGCAATTATTCATTCAGGCAAACATGTGGCAGCTATGACCATGTCATGGTAATTGGTGCCCAACAGACTGCTTTGATGAGTTCACACTCTAGAATTTATACAGAATGGTGAAGAAAAAAAAGCCCATTGTGCACAGACAGCTATGAAGGAGAAAATGCCTTGTTGATGAATGAGATCAGAGGAGAAAGGCCAGAAAGGTTTGAGTTCACAGGAAGGCTATGATAATTCAAATAACCACTCTTTACAACCACGCTTAACAGAAAATGCAAGGTTTTTCCTGTTCAGAGCTCTTAATAAAACTAGTCGCTTATCTTCTCTTCAGTTTCATCTCTCTTTCATTCTTAGTTCAGATTACTTCTGACTACAAATCTTGTTATAAAATGTACATTTCTAATTCATGTCATCTTCTTTTAGCAAATTTGCAAAAAAGGTTCCAAATCTATGTCCATGACTGTAATTTCCTTCTTGTTTAACTCCATGTTTAACTGTTATCATACACCCCTGCGTCTATCTTTGGAATATATGTCATCGCCGTCACTTTGCCATGATTTTAAAGAGTCCTTATCTTCTGTATCTTCTGTCCAGGTGCCTCAGGATGAGTGGAGTGGTTACCCGGGAATCGAGAAGAGTGATGAGATCCCATGTCGGCGGATGCGCAGCAGCAGTTATGTGAAAGCCATGGGGGATGATGAGAGTGGTGACTCAGACACCAGTCCCAAAGCGTCACCTCAAAAATCCGTCCGTCCTGATGCTCTCGTTCTCAAATCTGCCATTCACAGACCTCATATAGACAGCCAAAGGTAGGACTGACCCAGATGTTTCTCGGTCCAGATAAAGCAGATAAATGCTGCTGAGTCTTATTAGGATTTGATTTACGCTTTCATGCCAAAATCAGTTGACTTTGCTGTGTCTGCAGATGTAGAGTATGGTTTGACAAGGCTGTTTTTCTTGTTGGAGGTGAAAGATAAATTTGGCATAAGGTGTTACAGAGTAGCCTGAGGAGGCATGTTATGGTAGGCATTACAATCATGTCTATCTGAGCTGAAAGATCTGTCTGGTAGCAGTTTGTTCCCCAGACTAACAGTTTCAGCATGCTGAATGTGATAGGGAAATACTTACTGTGAAATTTACACTGAAGGCAATGTGTTTCTATAATTATATACAATTAAATGCACATGTGTTATTAGATATTAGAAAAAGGATATTCAGCCTATACATAATGCATGATGTTTGTTGTTTCTTGTTGCCTTTCAGATGGTTGAGTTTGAATTTCTTTCAGTGAGACCTGCACTGGGATTACAACTGTGCAGTGATGGATGCTTTTGCTTCTTAGAGCAAGCAGGCAGACATTGTTCGCTTTAGTATATGTACAATTATGAAAATTGTTGTAGCCACAAACCATGCAGGTGTTTGCATAACTGAAGGACATGCTGTTACATTAGGAAGACATCTTATATGTTAGGGAAAAAGTATTTCCCTAAGATGGATTGGATACTTTGATGCAAGTATAAAAGTTTTCATTCAGAAACCCCAATATTTATGCCATGAATATTAATGCCTATTAACCAAGCTTACCGTGTAGCTTCAATCCCTCCAGATGGAGAAATCCCTCAAATGTGTGAAACGTAATGGAGAAATCCCTCAAATGTGTGAAACTTAGGCTGTTGAGGGCTTATATAATGGTGCTGCTGACTGGGATGGATCGTTATCTGACCTTGCTGCATGTGCTGGGTGGAGATATTTTTATGTAAGGTTGCAGTCTGCAGGATATTGAAGCCTAGTTGGTAATTTGTCAGCAGTGACTCATCTGAATATTTAGTAGATCGGAAGTGACATGAAACAAACCAAGAGCAATCCAGATTCTCTGCCTCCCAAGATCTCACAAGTCTGCTAAAAACAGCAGGATACTTTAGGAATGAATTCACCTAAATGATGACCTTGCTTGCTATGTGTACTTATACTTTGTGTGCCTACAACTCATAAATGCGTAAATGGGAACCTAAAAAAGTTAGTGATTTGGCCTTATTGCCTTGTAAATACATTCCAGAGGATGCACGGATGTATTATAAAGAAAAGAATGCAGTCTATTACGACAGATGGAGAGAATGTGCTGCACAGTCTGGGTTTGACAGAATGAGTTGTTTTAAAACCAAATCACTGCTAAGTACCAAAAATAATTCAGACCAAGCTTTCTCAGATGATGCATTATAGTCTAATTATCACCAAACTGGTAAAACATGGATTATTCATTGTAATCGCTGTTAAACAGAAGTCAGCCAGCAGTTTCAGTGCGAGTTGAATGGCTGTTGGAAATACGTAAGGAACTGTCTGATCCAGCTATTGTCTGAATTTAAGAGTTGATAAGGTCAAGTTGTTGGGAGATGTTAGTTTTCTGAGCACTGATTGCAAACTCACTTTTGTTAAACCCAGCTAACTTTTGTTTGCTAGTATTATAAAGTATTATAAATGCTGTCTGAGTTCGGAATGACCTTGGTGTTTGGCCTTCCGGCTGTTTATTCCTCAGAACTTGTTTCCTTTTCTTGCTATACCATCGTATACTGTATATACTGTATAATCACAGTATATTCTGTATACTGTATAATCGCATTCCTTCAGTCCAATCTCTATGTCTGAATGCTATGTCCCTTTATTAGTCCTTGTGGCTAGGATTATGTAAGTGTACACATGGAACTAGGTATCTAAGCTCAGCTAAGTGCAAAGATGCCTTGTTTATTTTACATTTTCAAAACCTTTTACAATAAATCAGGTTGGTGAAAAATAGTATCATGGCCTGCAGTTGCCTGCTTGTTCCCTTCATTTAGCCAAGGCTACCCCTTGCAAACAACAAGAGATTTGCGTCCCCATCCCGGTGTGTCTCTGGACCCAGCGGCCTCCTACAACCCTCCCCAATACCGCTCTCGCAACCAGAGCTACATGCGCGCAGTCAGCACCCTCAGTCAGGCAAGCTGCCTCAGCCAGGTGAGTGTGAGCAGGTTCTCATACACATTTCAAACATTTGGATACTCTAGAAACATTTATTTCTAATGAATCAAGATCAAAATATTCACCAGTCTGAAATGCATTCAAACCTCCTACATGTGAACTGTTAATTACACTCAGCATGGGACGGAACATTCCATTGCTTTTGGAGAGATATGTTAAAAAGATCTGTCTCGCCACTCCTGATCCTGAGCGTGGACTTGAATGTTTTTCCCATGCTAATAGGTGGATTGGCTATGCTAAAAGTGCCACAGGTATGAATGGAATGTATGTGTGACTGTATCTGATACCCAGTGAATCACTAGCATCCCGTCCAGGGTGTATTTCCTGCCTCACACACAGTGTTCCTGGGCTAGGCCCCAAATACACCTTGACATTGACCAGGAAAAAGTTCTTACTAAAGGTGAATGAAGAAATCAGTTAATACATCAACCAATCAGTGTTTAAAAAACTTGCATAAACAGGGAATCTTCTTTAAACTACAGTAAACACACAGAATAGTCCTGTCCTAGCCTCTTGGAACTTATCTTAACCTCCTATTCTTCACTGAACAATCCTATGCTGCAAAAATCATGAATACATGAGCACATAAATTGATAACCAAAGGCTTCTATGACATATAAGTGGACTTTTAGAACTTTTGCACAGTTGATGAATATTTGTACTTCCATTTTAACATAGGTTGCATTATATATGTATATTGCATGTACTATGTACATAAAATTACTGATCAGTTCATCAGCATTAAGCATGCCAGAATGAAGCTAAATATAAATTCAATGGAGATTAAAAAGTTACTATGATAAGTTTATTTTTTCCTAGATTGGGTTGATATTTGCATGCAATTACTTACACAATATAAAATTAGATACACAATATACAAGCATTAGCAAACAGCTTGTATGTGTTGATGAGCAAGATGATGGAGACATAAGGTCTGTTTTGCCAAGATGCATTTTGTATAATCTTCTTTGGATTTCCAATTGGATTGTTTCAGAGTTAGCAGTGTATCGGTAGTACTGCTTTGGATGGTGTGTAATGGATTCCGTTTCACAGAATTAATGGATTTTGTATCCGGGATGAAGTAGAGACAATCTCTTTAAAAGCTGGAGAGGACATATGCTATGAGTGGTTCCTGTTAATGTCAGGAATGTAGTTCTTCAGGAATAGCTTCTGCTGCTTGATGCATGTATTTGGTGTTTATTCACTTCTTTCTTCCAAGCAGGGTCTTCAAACATGCTTTTCACACACCACTGACTTGTATTTAGTATGCAAATATTCTTCCTATAATATTTTTCATTCTATGTTTCAAAGGGATTACTGCTGAAAGGCTAAATGTGTCGATTCCATTTTCCCTCCTGCTAACACTCCTTTGTATTTATTGTGCAAAGGGGAAGAATCAAAGTGAGAAAGAAAAAGGAAGAGGAAAAATTAAGGACTGCTATTCCTGTTTTTGTCTCTCAGGTGAGTGAGACTGAGGTCAATGGCCAGTATGAGTCAGTTTGCGAGTCCGTTTTTAGTGAAGTAGAGTCTCAGGCCATGGAGGCCCTGGACCTTCCTGGCGCTTTCCGCACTCGAAGCCACAGTTACCTGCGTGCAATTCAGGCTGGGTATTCCCAAGATGACGACTGCTTGCCTTCAATGACATCCTCCACTGTCACTTCAACTCTCAGATCCACAACAGGTAAACCGCCCCTCGATTCCAAAAAGAGAAAAAGGGGTTTAAGAGCACATATCCATCATACCGTCCGTACATCCTATAACATACCTACATATGTACAGTGGGGAACCCTTGTGCTTGAGAGATGCTGGGATGTGAATGTTCCTGGTCAAGTCCTGTCCTTTTGTGTTCATTTGCTTTGACCTCTTTGTCTAAGTCTTCAATGGCAGATGTCTGCGACTGTGTTTTTTGCAAGACTGATGCATTATCCAGTCCAGTGATAACATTAACTTGGCAAGTTCAGTTTCTCCTAAGCAGAGCATGCTTTCTTTTCTTTTTTTTCCCAACAGGAGTCATGTTTCATCATTTTGAGAACATGACAAAAAGTTTAGGATATAGAGAGATAGAGAGTTGGGGAGGGTGGTCATCAGCTGGAGACAGAGTATAGGTTAATGCAGGGGCTTTACTTTGCTGTTTATGAATATTAACACCATTAACAATGGTGTAACCTGCAGCTACCGGGGTGAGAAGCTTCATCTCAATCCTCCAGTACTGGTTGCACAAAGTAATTACAAAATATTTTTATTATAAAAATATTCACATAGAATCATGACTAAAACAATGTAACCTGTTTCCATTATGATATGATGTGAATTGTGTTCCTCCATGAGCATCATCAATGGTTCTTTGTGCAAACAGTGCCACTCCCTGAACACACTCATTAATGGTGCATCTGTGTACATTCCAAGTATAGCTATGAACCCTATTGAAACACTCTTTGATTATTTCAATATTCACTGTGAAATACTGTAATCCAACTGGATTTTCTTTTCTGTATAAATAGGTCTTTTAACGCACCTTGGTTTTGTTCAGTTTGTTTGTTCAATCCAAATGAACTTTGTAGTGAATTATCTGTCTATACTTTTTGATGTGGGTTCCTGTTTTTCTTTATTCACCTGTTTTTTTTTTTCCAAATGGAGTTTCTTTGATTGGACCTTTTTATAAAACACCACTGGTTTAATCTGTCAAAACCATCAGAACCGACCAAGAGACTGCAGCAACTGAGGATTAAGGAGAGTTTCCCAATCCCACCGTCATACCCTGCTGAAGCGCTTTCACCCTACAACGCTCCCTCTCGACCTTTAACGTGTGTGGAATGGGTCACGTTTATCTGGTTTATTCTGGTATATAACACTTATATAATTACACAAACTGTGTCCCTCTTTGGCAGCAAATTGTAAAGGGAGCTTTTGAGACATCCACATGCTTTGAAACATGGTTTGTATCTACAGTAGTAGTGCAATAATAACTTGACAGCTGATAGTGTAGAAGCTAAAAAGATAATTTTATCATTTTTTAATTTAATTTTATTTTCCAAAAGTGTCTGTAGTGCTTCATTATATACACAGGTCCAATTAGTCCATATTAAAAAAAAAAACATAAAAATCTGACACTCAGACAACTCCTCTAGCTCTTGGCCAATTAATACAGAATGTTTGCAGAATTAATTTAGTTCAAATTGTTTTGTTCTGGTATGTAACGTCCCAGTAGCAGCTCTTTGGCGGCAACAAATAAGCAGAAAGCTTTTGGGTACCTTATAACAAGAGACGTGTGAAGATCAATTAAATTCTTGATTTTCCTATAATGCCTATAGTGCCACGTTGTAGTTGTGAGCAGAATTAGGAGCTGAAAAGTTTGTATAAGCCCTCAGTTCGGAGGGAAGGAGAGAAACAGAGCCTCTCCTTTGGCTTGCCAACACTACACAAGGAGATCCAGAGGAAAAGAGCAGCAGGATAACTGTCACAGGTATTTTACTACCAACACGCATACATATATCTATGTATATGTGTGTTTTTACACTGCCTTCTTGACTGATTAGAGACTAGCCTCATGATGGCTGCCATGTTTTAACAGTAGATTAGGGAACACAATGATTGCCCCAAAGCAAATTGATTCAAGCTCTATGACAAATCTCTAAAGAACTGGCAAAACCCAAGAGGTTCTTGTACTTGGGGATAGAAATGGGAATTGTGAGCTGTTCTCCACTTTCCTAGTGGAGCAAAGATTTATGGGTTTCATTTTTTTTATTTCCATTAGTATACTGTAAAGATTTGGATCCTTAAATTGCCATTGGTGCAAAAAATGATTTTGAGTTCCTTTGAAACTAAAATATATACAGTATATTGCTGGTGTGGACGTTTTCAGCTGTGTAGGACAGTGGGATTGCAGCCTCTCCTGGTGCAGCCCTTGTAGGTCTTGCTTCATGCTCTTTTTACACCCTCACATCTCCACATGGTTTGCTTTACATTGAAGGACCTAATATGTTCAATAGGGTTCATATCTATTACTTGGGCCACTAACTTGTGATTGTTCGATTGCCTTTTCATCTTTTCTGTTGCACAAAAAATCTTTAAAGTCTTAAAAGCTGATGCCAGTGTTTAAAAGGATGTTATAAAAGATTCAGCATTTAGCAGAAATCTTTTGATTTTGGCAGAATGATCTTTATGAATCATTATGAAAATGGTAACAGTGATGACGACGGTGATGATGGCAATTGCCAAGGGACCCCTTCTGTCCCTTGGACTCATGAAAAGATGGAAAGACATTTGGAGGCTAATGCTTGACAGGAGCGAGAAGGCAGTGTAAACACACAATACAAAGCCTACAGTATGTGAGTAAAACCAGTCACACATCACCATTTGTCAGCAGTGGCAACATGAAGCCCTGTGGTTGACGGGTAATGCACAGTCATAAAACCGCTTTATAAAACGAAGACTGTAAGACCTAGTGCTGATCTGTAGTTATAGAAGATCTACACAGCACTGATTGCCAACAGTCATGCATTTGCTTTGCCTCCACTGGGAACAACTAAACACAGAAAATGTTACTCTGTATAAAACATCTGGATCCTCCAAAAGATGCTCCTTTCTTTATTTAATAATTGTTGCTAAACAAATATTGTTATTAACATTAGAGAACTGGTAAATTCACCTTACAAAACAACTGAACAAAATGCAGGTTCTACCAAGTTAAATATGGCTACATGCTGTAAGAAATCATATTTTATTTATTCCACCTCTAAATTTTGTTACTCAAAAACAAGACTCCACAGCCTTAAATGGCTTGAAGTAGCCATTTATATGGTTACATAACTTGGGTCAATGGGCTATGTCAGTGACATACATTTTGAAAAAAACTACTTCAATAATTGTAGCTATTGATTTGCATGTCAATAATTGGAGCTGATGACAGAAGTGTTTGTGGAGAGTTTTTACTCACATACTACAGGCATGACGAGTTCTTTTATTTTTGCTGTACACTGAAGACCTTTCAGATCAAAAGATGAATATGAGATGATAGATCAGAATTTCAGCATCTTTTTCCAGATGCATTAAACAACTTAGAACATGGCACTTTTTGTTTGAACCCACCAATTTTTGAAGTGATCAATATATTGGATCATTTGACTTACAGGAGTTTCTTGTTGCCCTGAATATCTACTCTTGGCTTGAGCCCTGGGATTTGATATTAAGATCTAATGCATGTGAAGACTACTGCACGAGAGATCTGCCTAGGGGAGAAAGGCAAGCAATTTTGTAAATGAGAAAAGAGGGAAAATTAATCAGAGCCATTGCACAAGCATTGGGTATAGCTAATACAACAATTTGGAATGTCCTGAAAAAGAACCCACTGTACTAACACCCAGGCATGCATTAAACAGTTTGGTCAAGAAAAAATAGCAGCTGATGACAAATATTGTGAAAGAAAACCCCAAAACAAGACAGTGACAACCGAATACCTTCACAGGGCCTGGGTGAAGGTATCACAATCCAGCTTTTGAAGAAGATTTCACAAGCAGAATTATAGAGGCCATACCATGAAATGAAAACTACTAATCAGCAGTATAAATAAAAAAGCTACATTAGAATTTGCTAAGGAATTCAGAGAAGAGCCACAAAAGTTCTAGAAACAAGATGAATCTTTACAAAGTGATGGAAAGGCCTACATGTGGAGAAAGAAAGGATCTGCTTGTGACCCGATACATACATGCCCATCAAGTAAAGTGAATGTAGTGTCATGGCTTGGGCTTGCCTGGCTGCTCCTTGAAGAAGATCACTAATCTTTATTGATGATATCCTCCAGAACTCCTGATGGTAATAATAGAATGAATTCAGAAGTCCACAGACATGTTCTGTCTGAATTTACAGAGATTATGAATCCTATCTAAATGGGAGGAACTACATCATGGAGCAAGACAATGACCCAAAACACTGCCAACACAACAGATGATTTCATAATGGGAAAGCATGCATTTCATCTTCTGAGGAGGAGACTGAAGGGAGAAACCCCATAAAACAAACAACAACTGAAAGAACCTGTGGTTCAAGCCTGGAAAAGTCACATAAAAGAAGATGCTTTGCAACAGTTTAGTGATTTGTCAACCCAGTTTTCATTGCATTTTAAGAAAGTGTTCCAACTTTTTTTTGGAAATGGGGGTTGTGTAAATGTACATTACTAATTTGACTATCAGTTCCTATCAGTTTGCATGTCTAAAAGTGGGTGGTCTGACCAAAGGAGTCATTTTATGAATAAGTATTTTAACTCACCAAGATGTAAATATCAAGGAATGAAATGCTGACATTCTGATATATTGTCTCATATTCATCTGTTGAATTTATACTGAAATGTCTTCAGTGTGTAGCAAAAACAAAAGCATTAGCTTTTCTGTTCCAATACAATCAGAAGGGACAGGGATTACTCATAATATTCAGGAGTAATCTGATTTTGGCACTTTGTTGCCCAAGTCCAAAGCTGTTGAATCCTCTGAATGTTCTTCTATCTTCATATTCAAATTTGTCTTCCAGAGGGCTATGATGCGATGGAAGGCACTTCTTTGTTAAATGAGGATATGATAGAAGATGATGACGGTGCTAGCTCCTCGGCTTACCAGGAGCTTGAGCGTTTTGAGAGAGAGAATGCTGCTCGGAGTCATCACAGCACAAGTTCTACTGTAACAGCTATCTCTGTGGCACCCACTACTTCTCCACCCATTTACCGCGTTCCTGCTCCAACACCCTCCATCCCTGAACCAAATGTTCCTCAGGCCATTCAGGCTTTCAAAGAATCAGCCAACATGGTTGCAGCTTTCAACATGCAATGGAAGGAGGAGATTGCAGCCATGCGCTTTGAGCTGGCTGAGCTGCGCCGGGATGTGTGCAATGAGCTCAAGACCTTTAATAGCAACTTTTTTAACTTCACGCAGTGTTATAACATGTGGACCTTGTGCAGGGATGCAGGAACTGGAAGCTCTACACAATCAAGTGAACGAGTGTCAGTTGGGATCCAGACTGGCAATAATGGTCCAGTCCAACAAAACACTGTGGATGTCTCAGTCATGTGCCAACCAGAACCGGTACCGTTTAACATTTTTGAGGTGATGAACCCTCCAAGGATTGAGATCACTGAGGGAACACCTGAGGGCCCAACAACCTCTAACAGCCCAACAAGCCCTGCAAGCCCGGTAAGTCCCACTGATCTATCAGGTCAAAGACCACTAGGGGAGACCAAGATGGACACCATCAGGAAGAAGAAAAGTCGTAGTCGACCAGGTGGACAAAGAAGCTCCAGTCTGGAACTTTGGTGCAGGAAGTACACTAGTGGGCCAATGTCATACCTGTCTCTATCATTCTGATCATGCTAATCATGCAATCCAATGAAACTCGGGAATTAATTTCCCTCTTAACCAACCCTGCAAATAGGGGCAAGGTACTGTCTGCACACATTAAGAGCCAGGGTGCAGTCCTTGTCCTTTTGCTCTATGCAGAGATGATTGCTAGCTAGGCATTTTTTTTTACACTGAGATCAGGAGAAGATGCCACACTGGTGTACGTTAGGCTAGCTAAACCATCACAGAGTAATCCATTTTGCTGTGTTTTTTTCTTCATACATGTATATGTTTCCACAGATTTGACCCAAGAATGTGGCAAGCAATGCAAGGAATGTCATCTTCATCCAACCGTCTTCGTAATGCTCCGTCATTAACCACTAAGCTTCTCAATTGACTAAAGTATACATATGCTGCCCTTCTACAATGACATCCTGATGATGTGATCTAATCAAATAGGAGTTTACTAAATATGGCTCATTTAGCGTGTGAATGTTTAATTAGGACAACACATTTTCACTACTCTCATGCATTGAATCGGAACGGTCTTGTTTTAATTTATATTGTTTGGTCAAGATAAACATCTTAAACGATGTCCGTCTGAGTGCCATCAGGATTTTTCATACACTACAGCACTTTGCCACTGTGGCGATGAAGTTACTGTGGATTATTATTATATCTTATGTCATGAATCATAAACAGTGTATCGCTGGGAGTTACTTAGCACACGATACTTTAAACATCAACATTAATGCTTCCCTCACTCTAAGCCTTTTGCTGTAAACCTGAAGATAATGGAAAATAAGAAAAATATGAAAGATCACTATTAATGTTGGGATTAAAGTATGCTAACCTAGTGAATAGAGTTTTATTGATGGTTGCACATTTACAGTTCATATCCTAAATCCTAACCCAGTTAGTCCAGTTTACAATCTGAGCATATGCCACTCATGTGGCTTAATCCAAATTAAGTGGGACCAATTTTTTTTTTTTTTACTTGTGCTAGACCATACAACACATCTTAAATGTATATGTAATTGGAATTAAGAACGGAAATTAATATAGATGTCAGATTATATTTTGTACTATATCAAAGAGACATGTAGAGATAGCTATGAAGGTAATTTCAAATTTCCCGAGACATTTCTGTCCCTGGGTATAAAATGCACAGGTATATTTAACGTTGTGCATACAAGGTTTATGTGCACAACCATATACATCTCCTGGAGTTATACTGTGAATCCTCTATGTAATATTTATATAATTTCATTCAAAAAGAGTAACCTATTTATAGAATAAAACAAACAGTAAAAGTAAATATCTAATAACTACGAGAAACATTCCTTAACATAAAATATATTTCTATATTTTTTTGGCTGTTCTGTTTTATGTAGTGTGTCTAAAGCAAAGACATTAAAAGATATATTATATGGTAACCTGAAAACCATAGTCAAGCCAAAGTAGTTAGGAAGAAAAAGGTCTTCAAGCTGTGTTTCACCAAAAGCCGCTTTGTAGACTACGGATTTGCTAGGACATGATATCTTGGGGTACAGTAAAGTGTCTGTCTTACAAACATGCATGTTTTACAGTCCAACATTCAATGCTTTTTATTGTCTGTTTGTTGTTTTTTTTTTCATTCATGCTGTCAACTACAACAGTATTTGGTGTTTGAGTTAAGCAGAATGCACACTACATAATTTTAGCCCCCATTTCCCTGTCTCTGAAACATCTTACTGTGACGGCTTGTGCCCCTGACACAATTTTCAACACAATTTTCAAGCATATTAAATATTCTTGGTGATGAATCATGTAGCATGAACACTGATGAGAATAAAAGCCAACAAGAGTCTAATAGAAAATGAAATACATTTAATGATATGTGCAGCAGATCCCTGAATTGAGTTTCTCATCACTTAGAAGGGACTTAGAGTTCAAAATGCAAGCACAGCATTCGTTCTATTAGAAATGATCTGGCATGTCACACCAAAATGATTGTTAGGAACAGCAAAAATAAAAACAAATTAATTAGACATTAAATCCTGGTGGTGCCCAGTGTAACACAGCCCCCCATTGGTCCTTGATATCAGCATGTCCCCAACCAATCCAAAACGTTTTCCCTTTCCTGCTTTCCATGCAAAATATTACAGAAACAAGCACCACAACATCCAAAGTCACAAATGCTGCTTTTTAAGCTTAACTTAGAAATGGGAAGTAGGAATTATTGACCTCTGGGAATTCAAGGGACAAATTGACAAAAATATGGCCACTGCCATGTTCATCTTTTATTAGCAAAAATCTAGCAAGCTAACTGTGATGAATGTGACTTCAGGGACTAAAAAGATGATCTGTATGGTCAATGTTATAGATTTAACAAGTGAATGTGTCAAAATACTAGATACTATAAATAAATATAGTACAAATACTATAAAAAGTATATACTAGTATATAAAGATATTTATTTAAAAGTAAAGAAGTGCTTTTTTGTTTACCTTTGATGCTGTGAGCAGCCATGTTTGACATTGTTGATGTCATGTGCTCAACTCGGGAACTGTCGAGGAGACCTTCCAGAAATTCCAAGTAGGAATTCCAAGTTAATGCTTATTTTTTTTGTAGTCAGACACCATCACAAATTCCATGTGACATGACAGAAAGCTTTGGGATTTGGGTATCAGTCATCATTTTTTGGGATTGTGTAGTATATGAGATTCATTTTCAAGTGACCCTGGAGTGTGCACACCCCTACATCCACAAAACAAGTGATTAAATTCATGCAGCCTGAACAGGACAGCGATTCACGGATTTGGAAAGTTGTGTAGTGTGCACCTGGCTTAAGTCTATGGACCTGGGATGTAGCAAAGCAGTGTAATTAAGGCCCAACTTTAATGCCTATGTGTTTTGAATAAACCAACTAGAAGCATTCTGTACCAAAATCCCCAAATATATTTGCTTATGTGAGTATTTAGCTCACTTAGCAAAAATGCTCTGGTGAATCAGATTATAAGCCTTGCTATTGCTGTTATATAATGTTAATATATAATCCATATTTCTCATGGTGTATTTAAAATGCATTAATAATTCTCTCACACTTCCAGGCAAAACTGTTCAGTGCTGTTCAGAGGCTGCAGCTCAAGGTCTGCCTCTGAATATAATTAGTACATTAATTTGTGCCCCTACAATCAGAGAAGATGCTTTAACCAATACTCATCATGATATTAAATCTAAATTCAGAAAGCTTTTTTTTTTATGTAAACACAACGCTAGGTTCCTCAGAGACATACATTAAAAGTATTATCAAGTACAGAAGCGATGTGGACACAGACTCCATACATATATGCAACAACAACAACAAAAACACTCTGTCGTGATAACTACAAACCAGAACTGCAATTCAGGCTACAAATATCATGCATACAAGCACTTGATTGAAACATGGTTTATTTCTGTAGACGTTATTTGTCCTTGTGGTTGTTCCTGCTGTTTTTAGCTCACTGCCATTATTCATTCAGTTTGCATCACTTGAGCACCTAATATTTTTTTGGAAATCATGAAATAAATTAATCATAACTTTGGAACTTTGTGCTGCTGTTGTGGATTTTTTTTCCCTATGGAAGAAAAGCATAGATAGCTATACCCTATAAAAGTAATGTGTGTCAGTTAATTGCTATTTGAGGGTTTTTGCATTTAATATACAAATTGAATTTATATTTGGTTTAAAATATATTAAACTCTTTAGAGAATGAAAGACAGAAAGAGAGATAGGTTTGGTAACTGGGTAATGTCAAAAGGTGCTTCAGTGGTGTTCCAGAGTATAAACAGAGCACACCACTAACATGCCAAATGTTGGGTTGACTATGAAGGCTAAGCCCATGATTTACAGCTAGTCAAATCATTCAGAACCTCTGGCAGTTTGTATATTCGTACGTACATACAGTATGTTATGTACATGATGCTGTATGTGTAGGAGTTTTATATGTTGTGTGTGTGTGTACATTGCTGACACTATCATATAATCGAGTGACCTACAATAATGGAAGCATAATAATAATTTGATATGATACAATTTGTTTGGATTTATTATTTTCTCATTGTTGCTTTGAACTGAATTCTTTCTTATTAGTATATACACTGCTGCAATGTATGCAGCCTGAAAATCACTACAAAAAAGAATCAGCACCACCCAGAACGTGGTAACACAATAGTAAAAGAAAATTCAAGCTGATTTCTTATTAAGTACTTAAGTACAGAAATTAAGTACAGAAATAATATAAATAGTAACAGAAAGTAGCCTCCAAATAATGTGACTGTTGATTGATGAATGCAGAGTAAATAGTTACATTGTTTATGGGCCAAAAATTGATGACAGTGCAGTTTAAACCGTCCTGTGGTGTCGGTGACAAATAGAAAATATAATTGGGATTTCATTGATTTATATAACTTTATCTGGTATGAATTAGGGTCTGTAGGGTAAGAATGCTTTGCTCAGTCCAACACAAAATAATTCAACTTTATAATTCTTCATAATTAAAAATAATAAGTAATACCATTTAAAAATGCAATA
Organism: Leptodoras oyakawai; assembly: GCA_024363135.1. Taxonomy (NCBI): domain Eukaryota; kingdom Metazoa; phylum Chordata; class Actinopteri; order Siluriformes; family Doradidae; genus Leptodoras; species Leptodoras oyakawai. The sequence goes on along the minus strand of JANCOA010000009.1, from coordinate 15,110,300 downwards.
CACATAAAAAGTATGTACATCTCAAAAATGTCTATTCTATTTATTTATTTATTTATTTATTTATTTCATTTTTTTTTACATTTGAAACAGACCTTTAATATTGATTACGGAGCATGAGTTTTGTTATTTTAAACTAAATTAAATAATTTTAGATTAAAGCATATATATACAGAGCAGAATATTATATGAATTGCATAATTAAAATGTAAATGTATGTCCTGTAATGATGTACCATGTGTCATGAACCTAACTTAAGGTTTCAAGGTTAAAAGGAGATGTGTGAGGATGCTGTCCCATAGTACACAGATTGTTGTAATTTAATCTATATGTAACTTTACTCATGTAATTAAATGTAACTGTACATTTTGCTTTGTTATTTTCTTTTATGTATTTATGTACATTGTTTATTGGATTTTCTTTTCAATATGGATTAATCAAGAGTTTTGTAAGAACAGGAAATGTTACGGACTCCAATGCTCAGCTGTCCAATTTTGTCACCTACTGTAGCTTGGATTGTTGTTCTTGGTTGACAGGAGTGAACCCTTATGCTGTCTTCTGCTATTGTAGCAGTCTGCCTCAAGGTTTGGCATGCTGTGCATTCTGAGTTGCTTTTCTGCTCAGCATGATTGTAAAGAGTGATTATTTTAGTTACTGTAGTCAGCTTAATACAGTCTGGCCATTCTCCTCTGACCTCTCACATTATCAGGGCTTTTTCACCTAAACAACTGTTGCTCACTCGATGATGTCTGTCTGGTTATCTGTCTGGTTATCTGCTATCTTTTTTTATCTATCTATCTATCTATCTATCTATCTATCTATCTATCTATCTATCTATCTATCTATCTATCTGTCTGTC
>JANCOA010000009.1:14958690-14970839 GCA_024363135.1 Leptodoras oyakawai | reverse complement strand
TCACCTGAAATGGTTTTCAGGTGTGCCTTATCAGGGTTAATTAGAAGAATTACTTGCTTTATTAATGGGGTTGGGACAGAAGTCAGGTTACTACACAGCCGACAGCCCTATTGAACAACTGTTAAAATTCATATTGTGATTTTTTTAATAATAGGAATTATATTATGAATGAACTATATTATGGCATTATATTATGGCCTTCAGTGAGAATCTACAATGTAAATAGTCATGAAAATAAAGAAAACACATTAAATGAGAAGGTGTGTCCAAACTTTTGGCCTGTACTGTACACATTCAGAGGTTGACCCTTGCTCTGGACAAAGACCATCAAGTAATTGTTGCTGAATGAATATTCCATAAAGTGTGCATGTAGGTGACAGGGAAGTATCCTTACCTGTGACCAAGAAAGAGCAGCGGCCGGCTCCAGCCTCGTTTATGATGTCACACGTGTACTCTCCGTAGCCATCACGGCTGAGGCTACGCACTGGGTACTCAGTCTCATCACTTGTGTCGAAGTGGCCCGCATGCAGCAGCCGGGAGCCCAGGCGCCACTCGTACCGCAACACCCGTGAAGGATGAGCACGCAGTACACGGCAGGTCATCAGAACTGGCCGGCTCAGACCCTGACGAACCTCCAACGACACAGGCTCCACGGCCGGAGGGTCTGCGGACAGCCAGAGAAAGCAGTTCAGAATGCGACAGCACACATGATATATACTGTGTTGTTTTACCTTGACTTATTCTAATGATTGCTGACTCAGTTTTATTGTTGCTTTTACTGGTTTTTGTAAGGTGACCATGGGTTTTTGAAAGGCACCATGAAATAAAATGTATTATTATTATTATATATTATTATAATAAAAATGGAACGGTCATAGACAACACAATAAGAGAAAACAGCACTACAGGTTAACATTTACATAGTGTTGTCTCAACACTGCTGCCTTCAACATTTACTCAAAAATCCAAAGCAACCCAATAAAGAAATAACAGAAATCAAAGAATAAAAGACCATCTGTTTAACCATTTTGGAAGGATATGCTGTGTCATGTGTCACAATTTGTGAGTTTTTTTTTTCTTGTCTGCTTAGCAATCACCAGGATAATGTAGGACACAGATGAACTCAAACAGGTTGGCTAATTAATTTGCCTTTCATGCGTCAATCGGACAGGTTTGTACAGAACTCACATTGGGAGAAAGAATGCAGCTGAAAGAGTGAAGAGAAGTAGTAATACTAAGCAAACTAAGCCTTAAACTGAAATGAATTGCTCCACAACAACAGAAGGCCAGACAGAGAGAGTCACTTAAACGCCAGTGCAGATACCCCACTGTATCCAACAGACCATTTTTATTTTCCCTCCTCTAGTTCAGTTCTGTATATTAAAAACATGCTTCGTAGAGGACGCAAATTTGTGAAAGACTGCACAGATCGAGAGTATTGTCTTTACTGAAAGCCTCATGGCATCTCATGACAAGCTGAAAAATGGAGGAAAAAAAAAACAGTAAAAAAACATCTCATTCTACAGAATTAAATCACACTGCGTTGCTGCAATCATCACATCTAACTGAGAATAGTATATAGAACAGCAATGACATGTCGGTCTGAAAACTGAAGTAATATCAATTCCCAGAGCCTGATATCACCCTGAAACCATGGAAATGCGATGACCAAATAAGAACAAAATTTTAAGAAGAGGACACGTGAGCCATCTGCTCTTCTGTTTATGATGCTGAAATATTGACCCTGGCAGGAAGAATGTTTTACACAATATTTCAGAGATGCTGAGAGGCAGAAGTGATGTTCTGTCAGCGCACTGTGAAAGGAAAAGTGTTTCTGGGTTTACTGTTGGAAACCTCCAACAGTTGTGTGATTCTTGAACAGCAATAATAAGGAGCAACAATGATAGCAAAATGTAAAACAGAAACATAGAAAGGTCTTGAACAGTAACAACAGCATGAAATGTGTAAATATTGTCATGAAAATGAAAATAACATACCTTCAATATTGTTTGCCAGCCTCTTAGATTAATAATTGAATCTAAGTACTCAAATGGAAGCGAAAGGATGGGCTGTGATATACATATATACAGGTTATAAGGGCATAGACACTGAAGCCTATGCAAAATACAGAGAAACACCACCTGTGCACATTATTGGTTGCGTCCGTCAGAGTGTATATAAAGCGATAGACATCTATGGAAGATTCTCCTGTGAGAACGGCAAGTTATCAGCATTTTGTGATTTTCAATGCGGTTTAATAGTTGTAGCTCGTGAGATGGGTCATCATGGGGGAGGGAGAATACCAAGTATTAACTGCTATACCAGTTTTTCTGGTGCTTCAGTGTACAAATCATTCCAACGCTCCAAGATCCCATGGGGGGCATACCAAGTATTAACTGCTATACCAGTTTTTCTGGTACTTCAGTGTACAAAATCGTTCCAACGCTCCAAAAACCCATGGGTGGCCTACCAAGTATTAACTGCTATACCAGTTTTTCTGGTGCTTCAGTGTACAAATCAATTCAAACACATTACTGAGCAGGCTCAAGCTATGACACACTGAAACTGCACCACTGATGCGCTATTGGTACAAACCGTTTACAAAATATTTGTGCACAAGTTATTTATCCTCATTTCATTTTAGGTTTTACCACAAAAATGCCTCTTATATACAGCACAAACTGTAGTTCCTATCTAATGTTAGCCTCACTCTGACTAGGCTATAAACTATTCAGTCCAGGGCTACCTCATAACTTTGTTCACAGCAAACCCTTATGCTGACCTTTTAACTGTTCAAGATGGTTGATCATTTCAATATAGTTGAAATGAAAATGAAGTCATTAAAATTTCAGGCAACATTTGCTATGCTGGAGCTTGGAGATTATTTCATACACGTCCAGGACCATAATGCAAGTCTCTGAGAAGGCCCTGAGTCTATTTTGTTGTTTTTTTTTTTAATAGATACTAAGGAAAAAAATAATTAAAGCAATAATCATTTAATCCAATTCTTTTTTTGGTAACAACATGTGATTGGATCTTTTGATGTGAGTAATTTAAGGTTGTTTATGCCTCAGGACCAAGCCATGCAATAGCTCTTTGACCAAAAAAAATTATAATAATGAAGCTATGCTGTTGGTTCAGTATGTAAAGAAAAAATGGACAAACGTGAGAATTTGAATAAGTAATGATTAATCGAACAAGGTAGAGATAATGAATAGGTTGTTCACTGGAAGGTTATCATTATTTTTTTTAATTGAATCCATCAGCCTTAATCTTTTTGGGCTCCATTATGTTAATTGGCTAATTTTCTGCAAAGACATAATTGCTTCGTGTGAGTCTGCACAGCACTATGTCTGAATCTGTGTGTCTGGATTAATATGCATGAGTGCGCCACGTCGGAACGCGGACCGACCGGCTGTAGCGGGTCAAACCCTGATGCGCCTCTGCTCGAGTTTACTCAAATAGCTCGAGGAAATGAATTTCCTCCATTTGAATTTCCTCAATTCGAAGTGTTTTATTTAAAACATCGCAGGACTTTACCTCTTCTGATTCACAGCATAGGCTTATCTGATTCGCAGCACGCTAGAAAGAAGAGAGCAGGATGAAGCACTGTAAACAACTGAACTGCATCAAAATGACGATGCTCAAATTGGATCCTCGCAGACACAAAAATACTTCAGCACTTAGGCTTCTTTTTCTAAGACTATTCTCAGCTGGAGTATGGCTACGTTTTATAAAAGTGACTTTCTTTCCTCTCTCGAAAACACCTCACTGTGTGGGCAGCAGGTTTTTACACATCAAAGCCGTTGTCTGGCTGAAGCCATTTCTACATGGCTGTAATGTTCTTTGCTTCAGAAAGCTGCGTTTTGGCCCTTGATCAAGTTACTAAAGGCAGCTTTGTGCCGTGGTGAGCGTCTGCTTCCCCTGCTGGGCTCGCACGACGCAGCCAGGGAAAGGGGAAAGCTGCCTCAGTGGACTGGCACAGAGAGATTCACGGACCGGGAAACTCCGCCAGCTGAGCAACTCTCCACTTATTCAGTGGGAACCTCTGGGTGATGAGCAGAAACAATGAGACGTGTACATGTGTCTGGTGGTGACTCAATCTCATAGTATGCTAAACAAAACCTGAGAAAAACCGAAAGCTCAGAAGGATGGCGCAGGTGTACCTCATATCCTGTGCTCATTTCACAAGAAAAAGAACGTCTGTCACTCATGCTCTTCAGCATGCTCAATGCTCACTGAATGCCAAAGCTAGAATGATGGAAAAAGGGAATGGGTTTGCATTTATGGGTATGCAGTGAGTGAGATACAAGTCTACACAGGCATGTTATAATTGCAGTGTTTTGTGATGTAAAGAATGAAAAACAACTGACAAAATTCAAGTGGAAAACAGACAGAAGTGTTTAGGAATAAAAAAAGAAATAAAACTTACATTAATCTGGTTGCATAAGTATACATGCTCCTTAACTAATAGTTTGTTGAAGCACCTTTTGTTTGTAATACAGCACTCTGTTTTTGTTGGGTATGAATCTCCCAAAAAGAGTAGATTTGGCAACGTCAATCCTCTTCTCCTGGCAGAACTGCTCCAGATCTATGAGATTGTGAGGTGATTGTGCACAGCCCTCTTCAAGTCATTTCAGGATTCGAATAGGATTTACATCTGAACTCTGATTGGGCCATTTCAAAATGTTGATCTTCTTCTTCTGAAGCTTTTGCTTTGTTGACTTTGACTCATTATCATGCTGGAAAGTTAACAGAAATACAAGTTCTGTGCCAAAATAAATGATTATTTGGAGTTATCCATGTTTCTGTCTATCCTGACTAGTGGCTCAGTCCCAGCTAAAGCAAAGCAGCCCCATAACATGACGCTGCCACCACCATGCTTCAACCTATGGCATTTTTCTGGCCAATAAGCTGTTTTGTCTTGAATGTTTTCTATCATTAGAAAGGGGCTTCTGTTTGCTCTCTCCATCCCTTAGACCCGAAATATGAAGAATATGAGAGATTGATGCCACATGCAGGCAGCGACCAGTACTTGCCAGATATTCCTGCCGCTCATCTAATGTTGCCAGAGGTCTCTTTGCAGCCTCCGTGATAATTTTTCATTTTGTGCTTTCATCAGTTTTGGAGACATGTCCTGTTTCTATGTCTCTCCCATTCAATACTCATCAACAATGTAATCCAGTGAATGCTTTGTAGGCCCATGGTAGATCATGGCTTCAGCAATAGGATGGAGCCAAGAAGAAAAATCCTTCAGATCTTATTTGGGGTTGATTTATCTTGGTTTCATTTTTCATATAACAAAAAGCTGCAATTTTAAAACAGAGTTACCATGACAATACAAATGCTTTCAGATCATTTTGGTTCAGTAACACAATGAACCAGGCTTTACCTGGATGTGAACTGGGGCCCTTATTTCAAAGGTCTTAATTAAGCAGCTCTTTTATAGAGCAATTGGGTCTTGTGAAATCTTCCCTTCTTTATTTTATTGCTCTCTTTAGTTCCCAGGCTCATTTGTGTGGTTTAGGGCAAGTGGTAATTGAACTTGCACAGATATATGCTCAAACTTCAGTATGCTAGACTACAAGAATGTGAACCAAGGTTGAGTGAATGCAGTCATTAACTGGTATACCAGTTCATTCTTGGTAGGTCTCCTACAGGTTTTTGGAGGTAACGTTGCACAGTCCTCACACTGATGTTTGTTGAGGCTCCAGCACTGAATTCTGATGTTACTAGAGGCAGTGTTGCATGCCTATCACGTGAAACAAATAACCAGACGATGCTGGTCACGTCTTTTTATGGCCACACTGCTGTCGTATGTAGTCATGGTACACCCTTAAAATGCTTTGCTTCTAGAAATGCTATGACTCATCTCACGAGCAACAACTATTAAACTGTGCTGATTGGTGATGTGTATTAGTGGCATTGCTATGTATTTTGCATCAGTATAGTTTTTTTTTGGTATGTCAGTGTATACTAGAGCTTAGATGCCATGAATTAGTTTAGATACAGTACATCCAGTATATTGAATATTACTATTGTGGATACTATACTATATTCAAAGGGTATTACCAGACCAGGGTATTAACAGACCAGGGTATTATCAGACCAGGGTATTACCAGACCAAGGTATTATCAGACCAGGGTATTATCAGATCAGGGTATTACCAGACCAAGGTATTATCAGACCAGGGTATTATCAGATCAGGGTATTACCAGACCAAGGTATTATCAGACCAGGGGATTACCAGATCAGGGTATTATCAGACCAGGGTATTATCAGACCAGGGTATTATCAAACCAGGGTATAATCAGACCAGGGGATTACCAGATCAGGGTATTATCAGACCAGGGTATTATCAAACCAGAGTATAATCAGATCAGGGTATTATCAGACCAGGGTATTATCAGACCAGGGTATTACCAGGGTATTATCAAACCAGGGTATAATCAGACCAGGGTATTACCAGGGTATTATCAAACCAGGGTATAATCAGACCAGGGTATAATCAGACCAGGGTATAATCAGACCAGGGGATAATCAGACCAGGGGATTACCAGATCAGGGTATTATCAGACCAGGGTATTATCAAACCAGGTTATATTCAGACCAGGGTATTATCAAACCAGGTTATATTCAGACCAGGGTATTATCAGACCAGGGTATAACTAGACCAGGGTATTATCAGACCAGGGTATTACTAGACCAGGGTATTATCAGCTCAGGGTATTATCAGGGTATTACCAGACCAGGGTATTATCAGATCAGGTTTTTTTTTGTTTCCTCTAAGACTGCATTGAGTTACAAAGGATGTAAAGTGAAGGAGTCAATAAAAAAACAATTGAAAGTCATTTAAAACTTGTGTCAGTAGACAACAAGGCATCATGTGAATCATATTAATGATATGAAAATAAAGAAATGATCTATTTAATCAGCTATCAAGGAAACTCCCAAATTTTTTTGGATTCAACCAATTAAAAAAGGATGTTGTAGAAGTACAGTCTGCTTGACAATTGAATCCTTGTTAACAAAAAAGAACTGCATCAACGTAAAACATAGCTGCTAACCTTTGATCTGTGCTGTCAAAGGTGCATAATCCCATTCAATTTAGATTAAATGCACTGGAATCGCTCTTGAGTGCCAATCTAAATGTAATTAATTTTGCTTAGAGCGCAGTCATTAGTGACATGGTAAAGATGTGAGCCTAATACCAAACATACTGTATCAAATAAATGGGGAACGGAGAAAGGGAAAATTCCAATCAGTGCCACGATCTTTCACTGTCAGACAGAAACAGACACTTCATGCAGTCTTTCTTAAACAATCAGGCTCGGTCTAATTTTCAATGTGAGTGCAGAGTTAATGCAAATGAAAGCAGTGTATTGACAGATGTATTACACAGCCATAAAGGTACTAAAACATCATCGTGAAAAATAAAAAAAGGGGGTAATAATCAGTGTGCAGTTCCAAAAGTCACTTTTCATTTATCTTTACCCAGATGAAAATAGCATTGATAAAATATGCAATTATCTAAAAGTCAAAGAATATGACAAGATCATGATGACAGAAAGACCTTAGGGGCATAATTTGGGGTGAGTTACACAAAGCAGACTCTCCTACTCTTTTTCAGCTTCCTGAATGACACAAGAGAGGTATTTGCTACCATTTTATGAATCCTTATCTAACACGCATCACATTCCTTTTAGTTCTTTTATTCCCATATTAAATGCACTGTCTTATTGCTTTGATTATTTTAGGTCGAATTTCCATTAATGACTACAGAAGAAGCACTGCTTAGAATAAATTATCTGGCTGTTAATTAGGTGTTAAGCCATGTTTTAAAATGACATCTGAAAAGAGGGGAGTGGGGAATGAATGAGGTGGTTTCGTATGCGAAGCGGAGAAAAGACCGCCTCTTTCTCCTGTCGAAGCATGTGCCTTTTCTGTAGCATGGGCTTAGAGGGGTTATTCTGTGCCATTAGCGGTAATGCAACTCATGGCTGAACGTGTATGACATCCCTGCTTTCAGTATAGGCAAGGGAATTCAAGTGGAGCTCTCTGTGTCTAGCAGTACAGCTCTTCTCTTTACAAATGCACTTTCAATTCTTTTTTTTTTTTAATCGTACTTATAGTTAAGAGATTATGAGAGAGGATGGAAGAACACTATCAGACAAGCTCTGTGTACTCCCCTGTTAAAGGTATATTAAAAGTTAACTAAAATTTGATTATATAACTATAGGAATAGTTCACCCCCCGGGGTGATTTTGTTCAGAGTATTTACTTTTGCACATTCCTTTTGAGTTCTAATACAAAGTCTTCCCCTTGTGGCACCTTGACTGTGACCCCATGTGAGTAGCCAATTAAAAATCCCTGCTGCATAGCACTCATCCTCTTCCCCAGTCTAGCCCATGTCTTATTGAACAGTTGAGGAAGTGGATTCAAAGACAGTGTGTATAGACACCATATATACAGTACATTACCCGAAGTACCCGAAAAACTGGTATACCAGTTAATACGTGGTAGGTTCCCCAAGGGATCTTGGAGGGAATGTTGCATTGTCCTCATGTTGATGTTTTTGAGGCCAAAGCATTGAATTCATTGATGTTACTTGAGCCAGTGTTGTACGCCTATCACGTGAAATGATTCCTGACAGCTGACACGGGTCACGTTCACCCGGGGTCTTTTTATGGACACGCAGCTGCCTTAAGTTCGAGGTTTTCCTGTAGTCATGGTACACCCTTGAAATGCTCATACATGAAAATACAAACTTTGCTACTACCTCAGAACCAGGATGACCCATCTCACAAACTACAAATAACTCACCATTCTCTGGGGTGGAAACAGCTCTAGAAGCTTCCACAGATGTCTGTCGCTTTACATATGCACCCAGTGGTGGATGCAACCAGTGACATGCATATGTGGCATTGCTATAGGATTCAGTGTATATTCCTTTGTTTCAACTTAATAAGCCTAAATTTTGATTGATAATTCTGCACTGTGAGATGCGAGCACATTAGCATGCACCTTGGGTGATTTTACTTTTTACTGTTTTTGCTACAGTTTAGAAGAGACTGATTGTTCATGCTTGATGTACAGCATTGTGGGTGGATGCGAATCCAGTATTTTTAATTTCTTGTTTTTTTGTCAATACAGTAATGTCCTTAACCTCTTGGATTTCACGGCAGGATGGTGAGTTATTTCTTCTAACAGACACCAATGGATTTGGCTGATAGACTTTACCACAGTCCAAACTGTTTGGGACCAGGGTATCATGGGAAACTAGTTATTGAGCCTTTCCCTAATAGCAGCATAATGCCCACATCTGTTGGCACAGCAGGGAGCGGAGTGAGCAGCAGAGCCTTCTAGGTAGAGGAAGGAATGATCTGGCAGTGCTGGTAGTGACAATGCATCAGCATCCTGAAGTGCAGTTAAGAAAGAGGTCATGATATACTCTTCCAGTGGCTGCATGTCATTCACTAAGCATGAGTCCCACCTTGACAGAAAGTGCTGGAAGTTTGCCATTAGAATATTGCGAACATCCGGGCCAAACTACAGTACAGTACACCATACATATCTAAGGGTACACAAATGCAAACCCACTTTAAAAACTTTGCTAGCACACATACATACACACTGGGCATCCTTACATTACTGTGGGCAAGAGCGTCTTTAAAACTTTATCACAAGCTTCAACTATTAAACCATGCTGAAAATAGCAAAATGGTGATAACTTGCCATTCTCATGGCAGAAACAGTTCTAGAAGCTTCCATAGATGTATATCGCTTTATATTCACACTGGTGGATGCAACCAGTGATGTGCATTATTGGAAAAAGTTATTTTTTTCTTGTACTTCAGTGTATACTGTATGCTTAGATGAATGAACCAGTTCTGCAAGAGATTTGTCAGATTGCTGGTCAACTACTACAGTTCACAGGGAACACACAGCCCTTTTACTTAACTGACTCTAGAGCCCCTTACTGCATCACTCAGAATGCAGCTTGAAGTGTATTATAAATTTCTGAACACAGGCATGCATGGGAAGCATTTGTGGAGATATGTAGGGTGGATTTGGGCCCTAATTTAGGAGCGCAGGTCAACAGTGGCAGTGAAAACGCTACAGGCTGGTGTTAAAGCTGCCTTAGCAAAACTAATGCTGGATTTGTCACTTAACATAGCTGAACAAACGATGCCATACTATACTGTATTTGCCCAATAGAGTTTCTGGACATTTTTACCAATTTCTTTAAAGAGCTTTAAAGAACTAACAATTTTACCATGTACCTTCTCCAGACAGCTTGAGTGTTGGTCCATGGTGAGTTTGAGTGATTCTCATTCTCAGTACATTTATGGCATTTGGCAGACCCCCATATCCAGAGTGACTTACACACTTACATTTACCCCATTTATACAACTGAGCAGTTGAGGGTTAAGGGCCTTGCTCAAGGGCCCAACAGTAGCAGCTTGGTGGTGCTGGGACTTGAACCTCAACCTTCCATTCAGTAACCCAACACTTAACCACTGAGCCACCCGATCAGGTATACGATTAACGCACATGGTAAACTACATTTATAGGCTACCTATAGAGTCACATTTACAGGTGCTGCTACTGAGCTAAATAACATGCAAACAAGAAAACTAGTTCTGAAGTAAAGCATCCTGGTGGTCCACCACCCTGTCATAGAACCACATTTACTAATGTAACATTATATGTCTACAACATCTAAAAACAACAATATTATAAAGTAATGAGTCTTAATTTGGAAATGGAAAATATATTTATTTATTATCTATAGGGTAATTGAGGCCAAAAAAGTCTATTCCTATTCTATTAATGTCTTGCCACTAATCAGATACCAATCATAAACAATGACAATGTTTATTCCTTCATGGCATATTGTAACTATTAATCACCTGCTTTACTTTAATTGACCGTAATATTGAGTATCAGCAGACCAGAGAAGAAACCTTATCTCAGAAGAAACAAATTAAAATAATTTTCTATAATAATGTAATTAATTTGTGATGGCTTTTTGTTGATTTGTGTCATACAATTAATGTTTGTGCTAGTTTGGCTTTTGAGACGTTATAATGGATATATTATCCCTGTATGTCTGTGCCTGATTATTTTCTTTTAGATTACATGTTTAATTTACTATTTAATTAACGTCATTCTTGATTATTAACTCACACTGATATGTAATGCTGCAATTTCTAACACAAAGATGGCATATATGATTTGCAATAAATCTTATACCATTGGAAAGCCTGTTAATTTCCCTTTAAAATTGTGCCAAATATGTCAGAAACATGCATTTGTGGGATGAGCAGTAGAGCTAAGAATGTGGGTTGTTCCCATGAAAAATGTGCAAAATCTTCTCTTGCCATTGCATGACTGCCCTTCACTGTCAGGCCCGTTTGCACTGGTGTTGGCAATATGTGCACTGGAACCTGAAAATGTGGAGGAACATTATGTTCAGCGATGAGTCCAGATTCTGACTATGGCAGTTGGATCATAAGGTCAAGGTGTGTTGAAGATGCAGACACTATGCTGATTGCTGCACCGATAGAGTAACATCCTTTGGCGGAGGCAGTGTGATGGTGTGGGGCGGCATTTTCTTCACTGTAAAAAAACTAGGCTTGTCATCATTGGAGGCTCAATACAGAGAGATATTGGGATGAAATTCTGCAACCAGTGGCAATCCCATATCACATATGCACAGTCTGGGACTGAACTCTATCCTCCAAAATGACAACACTCGCCCCACAGAGCAGGGTTTATCAGAGTCTACCTCCAGAATTTGGGAGTGGAGAGGATGGAATGCCCTGCCAGCAGTCCTGACCTCAACCCTATTGAACACTTGTGGGATCAGCTTGGGCGTGCTGTTTGCCAGAGTGACCAACACAACCACGTTGGCTGACATGAAACAAATGCTGGTTGAAGAATGGGATGCCATCCCACCGCAGTGTGTGACCAGGCTGTTGACCAGCATGAAGAGGAAGTGCCAGGCTGTTGTGTCTGTGAATCTATATCTACTGAGGCTCCTGTTTGTTAAATGAATTAATTGTTATATTGCCAATATGTCTTGTTTCTTCAAACTTCAATCATCCAGTCCACCAAACACCAAACGAGTCAATGGCAGAATAAG
>JANCOA010000009.1:14770789-14781569 GCA_024363135.1 Leptodoras oyakawai | reverse complement strand
CTTTGTGTTGGTCTTTCACATTAAATTCCAATGAAATATATTTATGTTTGTGGTTGTAATGTGCCAAAATATGGAAAGGTTCAGGGGTATGAATACTTTTGCAAGCCACTGTAGATGTCTTTGGTTCATATTGTGTTCATACTTCAAACAAACCACACATGAATTCATTTAGAATTGGACACAGCCCTCATTTTCAGGAGGTCTCGGTCTGCTTATTTGGTGCACCAGAGTTCGAATGCATCCTTAGAGACAATCAATCTATTTTCCAGGTGCAATTATAATTTGGGAAAAGAGGTCATGTTTAGTCCTTAAATTGAAAATTAATTTATTTTATTTCCCTCCTGATATATGTAAATTTGTATGGTAACTTCAGATAATATAGCTGTTAATATATACTGCAGATAAGTGTGTGTGTGTGTGTGTGTGTGTGTGTGTGTGTGTGTGTGTGTGTGTGCAAGCTTGCATGCATAGCTTTGTACCTGACTGTTCAGCCCTGCACTCAAGTTGCTATTTGTGCATCTCTAGTTCCACAGAGGTAGAGAGTGAACTCGCTCCCCAAAGCAGATGGCTGAGTTCTGTTATGCACAGGCAAAACGTATCCCATTAGGTTCTGAAAATTAATGGGTTTTACATTTTAGTGAAGAGCCTTGAATAAACCTGACCAGCCTGCCGGGGATTTGGCATTACTCCGTCTTTAATCAGCACGCCATTCTGTCAAACATCTCCCCGATGCCATTGTAGGCTTGCACATACACACACTCCTCCTCTCCATCTCACTATACTCTTAGAACTTAAAATGGTCCAGAACGGATAGAATATGTAGACTGAGAAATAACTGGCAGGGAAAAAGTAATGAAAAATGAGTTTTCGGACAAGTATATTTCAGAAATGGACAATATTCCAAGCAACACGTCTTATCTTGAAAATAATTATAACGATTGTCAGTCACGTGAAGAAAATAATACAAATGAATGCCTCATATTTATAAAAAGGATTGACATTGCCTATTATATGATCTGTACCTCATCTACTCAATGTCAAATTATGATTAAGGCTGTCTGTTCACAAGTCTGGTTTGTAAAAGTAATCTTGGTTGCATTTCAGGGCTAGAATATGAAAAAGCATTTCACACTGTCTTGGTATAAAGTTCAGGCTCTGATATAAAGTTCAGGTAAAACTCTCTGTTGTACACAGACACATTCTAGCATCAATTCCATGGTTAATCATACATATCTTAGACCATGTTACACATTGACCATGAAATGAGCAGACATCAAGCATCGCGCATTACTCAGTGTTAAGCCTCTTGTATGCAAATAAATGCTATTTCCCTGTATTTTTAGATAAAAAAATATATTTTTATTACAGAAATGCTAGTACCAGCTCACATGTGTCCATTTCAATACTTTTCTGTTCAATACATAAATTAAGAATCAGTGCAGCAGATCACGTGGGCCTCAGCTGGGATTACACTAGCATGTGTTCATTCCCTACTGTTACTCAGGGGTTGAATTAACCATGGAAATGCAATAAAGACATTTGAAACAGTTTTGATTATATACTTTGTGAGGCTTATATAGTGCTGTAAATGTGACATTTTACAATTAGTGTAAGAATTGTTATGACTAAGCAAAACACACACATTTGTGTGCACCACTGTTTTATCGTGTTATCTGTAAATCTGTGCTACATGTTACATAGCCAGCACACACGCATGATGAAATCCAGATTGTCTGTAGACCACTACTGCTTTTCATGAGAGACCACTGTATCAGTTAGGAGGGCTATCTACAGTGAGGGGAAACAAGTGATCAGACATAATATTAAAATGCTCTAAAAATAAGATATGCAAAAAAAAAATTCTCATATACACTAAAGTACCAGAAAAACCGGTAATGGAGCCTATGCAAAATGCATAGCGACGCCACTGATGCATGTCATTGGTTGCATCCACCAGTGTATATATAAAGAGATAAACATCCAAGGAAACTTCTAGAGCTGACTCTTCTGTGAGATTTTGCGATATTCAACATGAAAGTTTGGATTTTCATGTATGAGCTTTGACTCCAAGAATTCCAGCAAAACATCAGCCTTACAGCAGCAGCGTGGCGGTAAAAGGACTCCAGGTGAACAAGAATTGTTTCACGCAATAGGCATGCAACACTGTCTCAAATAACATAAGAATTCACTGCTGGGGCCTCAAAAAAACATCAGTGTGAGGACTGTACTTCAGTGTATGTTGCACCTAGTGTCATTATAGCCCAAATCACACCCAGTACCAATCATAGTAGAGGTAAAGGAGTAAACGATATGGAGTATCATTTCTATTCCTACACCCATGCACCCCAAAACACCTTAAGATGCATATTTAAAAGCATTTAGACAAATCAGCCCTAATTACAGCAATATTCTCTGGTAAGAATACAAAATCATACACCTTAAAACATTTGTTAACAACATGAAAAGAAAGTTTAATTTATTTCTATCTAACAGATTTATACTTGCTATCCCTATTTATTTATTTATTTATTTATGTTTTTTTTTTTTATTTATTTATATGAGGGGAAATGCAGTTTGACTGTGAACACAACTAGCCATACCCACTTTATCAGTATGAACCACAATAGTGACCTCTCCAGACACAAAATTAGTTACATGCCCCAGTTAATGAGCTGTCACAGAGATGGCCCTATGCAGATTTGGATTGTGTTCTGCTTGGACATGCAGCAAAAGTCTGACCAAGAAGTAAAGATCCAGTTTTAAGTTATAGCTAGGTTGCATGCTATTGGTGAACCTGGCTTTTGTCAGAGGAGTTTAGATAGATTAGCTTTCACCCACCACCATCTTTGTTGGTGAAGTACTTGGTGAGCCAATAACACCTCATTCAGATATGCCTCATTCAGCAGTGTGAAACCTGCAGGTGTATTTTATCTGTTCTGTAAGAAAGCAGAGTGAATCGATTTATCTTCTGACTGACAGGAGGAACTGGTTGCTTCTGAAATGATATACTGTGTGTTCAACACATAACAAATGCTGCCTACTCAGATAGTGTTGGGAAGCAGGAAGGCATTCAGTCATGTCCAAATAAATGATTGGATATAGTGCTGCCTGATAAGATACCTCCATCTGGCCAGATTTTTGATGGCAGTGCATATGTAAGTTTACATGCAGGATGTGCAGTAGAAATCTGTAGAAACATGTGGAAGCAGTTTGTATATGATTACGTATAAGTTAATTACAGTTGTTTTTACTTAAGATTTAATTTCTGATGGAAATGTGCTATGGGCTTCTATGGGCTTGCGCTGTGTAGTTTACTCCTGAAAATCTCTCAGGATCCACAGAATTCTCCAACAGTCATGGACCATACAAATGATAGATTTTTTCAGCATCTTGGAAAAGTCATTATGTATAAAACATTTGTTTACACATACACTGTAATACATAATAGGAGTAGTCTTTTTTTTTTTTTTTTTTACAGTTTTCAACAGTAACATTTACCTAGTTTTTCCTTGTATTTCAAAATGACAGTAAATTATATTAATATTACAAAAACAAACAGCTTATTAAAATGTCACGTGATTTAACAAAATAATCTGTATAAATGGAATACATTAAATATCTGTTTTTAAACAGCTTTTACATGAGACTTAAAAAATAACCATAAAAATACAGTATTCTTCATTGAAAAAAGTAACAGCATTTTCTGAAATATAATATAAGAGAGCGGTTAACCTACAATTAACAAGATCTTTTTTTAATGAATAAAAAAAATATTTAAATAAAAAATAAATTTGACAGATTTTTTAAAACACTTACTAAATTAACTCTGACAGACACTTGGGCTTTTATAATATATGATTTAATGGATTTTGTTAAGATTAATGTGTAAAATGGTCTTAGATGTATAGTACTTCTAATAAGGAAAACTAAGAAATGGGTGAGTGTTTAAGGGACCAGCCTTGTGAGGAGAAGATTGCTGGTTTGGTTCCTGCAAAGGATGTGCAGGTGTGTGGTTGAATAACATGCGAGAGCACCACCCAAAATTTTCACGTTACTTAAGCTTTCTTTTTCATTTGTTTGTTATATTTAAATTATTTTAATTTTAGAAGTTAACTATGGTAAAGGTCATTTCCATCTTTTACTGTTTTTACAGACATTCCCTGGTGCCCTGGCTGCCAGAAAATTAATGTTTTTTTCACAGTTTTTATTTGCAGCTTATGTTACAGATAATTACTGTTTTTTACGGACATTTTCCGGCATCCCCTGCTGCCAGAAGATTACCGTTTTTTATTATATTTTTTTAACAGTGTACCTTTGTACCATTTTTCAAATAAAATGTAGGGATTAAGGTGTTAACATGTGATCTAATCTTTCTTATCTGCTTTATAAAAGTTTGATTATAAAAGACTCTTTCAAGGTTGCATTACAAAATGTCTCTCCAGTTACAATTTCTCTCAGTGGGATTTTCATCCACAGCACAGTTTTAAAAACTGAGCACATACAGGAGAACAGGAAGCTGATTATCAAGCTTGTGTGGTAAGTCTGTGTAATGAGTAGCCATTATTCAGGAGTGGAACATCAAAGATACAGTAATGGAAAGACATAGATACAAAGATACAGTGTGGAAAATACAGTTACACACACAAACACTGGATTTATCAAAATATATTGCTGTGTAATCAAACTTAAGAGACTTTCTTTTCAGGATGAACCAATTACTACACATTTTATTGATCAGTCAGTTGTAAAGAGTGTCATAAATATCTGATATATTTAATCATCTATCACTGAGCAACTTAAATGCCCTATTAGAATAGTTCTACTCATTTTTGTGTTTAGATTTCAGCTTCAGTTGCTCCTATTCATTTAATCATAAAATATCTGATGATATCTTATTAAATGATACTATTTCCTATAATATCAGTAGCAACCTAGCAACTGCCTGCCCATCCAAGTGTTGGGTGTAATGAAGTACTAGATAAACAGATTTTATATGAAAGAAAGCACTTCTCAAAATATTCAGTCCAGGCCCATGCACAAGATAATAAACTGACTACCAAGATGGTGAGTATCATCTTTCCTCCTTTTAGGAAGCCTAGAAATGAGGGGGGAAATGAAAAGATGACAGGAAAATAAGTGAGAAAAATGAATTCATTTGAATCTCCTGCAGTGGCATTGCCAGTATTTAGGACTGAGAAAGCATCGCTGCAGTTGCCAGCAAAGCGTATCATCTCCAAACCTCTCCATGACAAAAATAAGGTCAAAACCCTTTCAAGCAGCATACAGAACTCATTTCAATGTTCATTTAAATGATTAGTATCGAAAGATGGGGGGAAAACATCAGTGACATCTCTGAAACTGACAGATGAAGCTTGAGCTTGGGTACTAACAACAGCATCCAACAGCTTCCCCACATCACAAAGACATTTACACCTAGCCAACGCTTCTAGAAATCTCTTCTATAAATATATATGTTACCCGAATCAAAAGTTTCTCCTTGTATTTGTTCATTTCAGTCTCTCCAGCTGACCCATTTTCAACTCCACTTTTATGTCATCTTCTGACAGATAACCTTTAGACCTTCACACATGGACTATTTAAAGAACACTTGAAAGTCTCAAATATAGTGCTGCTATAAGCAGCAGTCATTATTCTCTGTCAGGGAGTAAGTGCTGGGATATATATATATATATATAAAAGAGAGTCTAGTAGGCCAGAAGTTAAGTTAATTTAATAGAAACTAACAGTCAGTTGGGCTGCCTAAAGATATTGTGAGCTTAGTATTATATGGCTTTTGTCTGTGTTAAGGATCAATCGGAGGAAAAACCTTATAATAAAAAGGTTATAATCTTCCAGCTCTGCAAAACTACATGATATTCCTTAACTGATAATTGCAGTTATGTGGATGCCTGAATAACCCTGTATAACCTAGACATATATACACTGATCATTAGAGCCAGACCAAACAGGAAAGGTGTTGTGAAGGAACTTTTTTTTTTTGGTGGTGAGCAGCGACTGTGTGGAAGGTTATAAATGTTTATTATCCCAGAGATCATTCTGAAATTGCATTGTGAGTGGGGAAGATTCTCACAGCCCTGCAGGCTGAATATTAGATTTCTGAAAAAGTCAATAGAGAGCCTCATCATTAAAGTGAATAAATATTCTCACCTCTCAAAGCTATTTCAATTCCTGCTTGCTTAGCTGTGGCTTTTTTATTATCAACATTATACTGCTGACGCACACTTTTTTTGCCTCATGGTTTCTCATATGAAACTGAACAGGAGAGAACAAGTTGCCAATAACACAGGAAAGATTTCAGTGGACTAGAACACTTTACCTTTGCATTCCTTTACCTATCTTCCTTAAGATGCCTGTGGCTGTGAAAAAAGGGTTTGAGCTATAACATATCACTCTTGTGTCAAATAAACATTTAGGGTGTTGTGGATGTAATGCCTGCTGGGTTGAGATAGAAAAAATAGGGTGGAATAAAATATATGTATTAGGATGGATTAGAATATCTTGTCTGGCATCACAGAAGTCTATTTTTCATTACTCAGACACTGGTTCAGGCAAATATTTTGGATTTTCTCACAGTCAGCCACAAGTCAGCAATTTTAATATGCTCCACTGCATAGTTTTGATCAAACTCATCCTGAAAATCCAGTCTTTAGCATTAAAAGAATTAAACATTAGTGACTTGATGAAAAACATCTCACACCTTGGAAAATGTCTGTGAAATAATGATTAGTTTTCCTCTCCAGCTACATGATTTAAATAATAATAATAATAATAATAATAATAATAATAATAATGAGAAGAAGAAGAAGGAGAATTATTATTATTATTATTATTATTATTATTATTATTATTATTACTTTCATTTCATTTTATTTTCTTGACCGCTTATTCCTTTTCAGGGTCACAGGAGAGCCAGTGACTAGCTGACAGCTTAGGGCGCAAGGCAGGAACAACCCTAGACAGGGCGCCAATCCATCGTAGGGCACACTCACACACACACACACACACACACACATATTCATATATTAGGGCCACTTTAGAGACACCAATCAACCTAATGTGCATGTCTTTGGACTAAGGGACCAAACTGGAGTACCCAGAGTAAACCCACACGAACACGGGGAGGACATGCAGACTCCACACAGAAAGGAGACTTTCCAGACCGCCCCACCCGGGGATCGAACCTGGGGCCTTCTTGCTGTGAGGCGACAGTGCTAATTATTATTATTATTATCATTATTATTATTGTGCCACAGTAGTTTGTGTCATGGTTACACAGAAGGAGCACCTTGTACTACATTGTCCATGAGTCATTACACATCACATGACCAAGTCACATCACTGAACACTGTCACCTATTCTCTGTCTGCACCTCATTAAGCAGGCATTTATCAATACAAAGTACAAAGTACAAAGGATGGAAGGATTCTGTACAGTCATTCTGCAATTGGAACAGCAGCATACTTGATGTATTTGATGTCACCTGGTAGCGATTGGTGTGAAGTGCATTCTGGGGTATCTGACTGTCCCAAGTCACCTCCTGATATATGCTTGATAATATGGGCAGACCAAGAACACCTCTGGGTATTTAAACTGTAGCTGGCTCGATGCAGACTTTTGAGTGGAACAGTACTTGAGCTGTGATTGATGTCGCTGTTCTGGTATTCTTATTATTCATTTGTGTTTTTGTGTTAAATAAAATATTGTGCTTACATTCACCTTCAGCTCTAAAACCTGACAGTTTGTTGAGATTTGTTACATTTGTGCTGCAGCAGATTGTATCGCTATTGTTATCATCCGTTGCCCTACATTAGGAATATTCAATTAAAATTGCAAGAGGTCCAGTAAGTCAACCCTCCTTCCCCGCTGAGGTTTGAACAATTAGATGCCTACAAATACAGGGTCACACATTTTCCCAGATTAAAGAAATCAGTTTAATTAACATTTTTATTAAACAAAGTATACAATGTCCTCAGTTTGCCTTAACATCTTTTTAACGTGACATAACTAATCCATTACAGGATGTATCTGATTTTGAACACTGCTCTCTTCTGCCCTGCAGGTTGAGGCAGTTGAGTCTTACATCTTGCCCTAGTGATGTAATCTGAAAAGCACAAGAGCTAACAAGAATCAGTTAACGTATCTAGTTACAAATTGTCTTGACTCACCTGAAATGCAAAATTGAAGAGGAAGTGCAATACACGAGATGAAATCTGGCCTAATATTAATTGTAGACATACTCAATCTGTCTCCAGCTGAAGTTTTTATAATAAATTGGGACGATGGTTATCCGACCTAGTCACAAAGGTGGCTTAGATTTAATGCATGTTCTTGCTTTGTAATAACCCAAAAACTACTGCTGATTTACCATGGCAATTTACTGAATATCTCTCTTTGACAATGGGTTGTTTTTTGACTCAGAGACTGAAAAGTGCATGTCGTTCATTTTATTCTCCTCACAAATATATTAAGCTTCTAACTATATACACAGTGTCTGGGAAAAAAGGAAGAACCAAAATAGACCTCTAATGCTTCAATCTTCTCCATCATACCACTAACAAATATACACTTATCGCAAACAAAGCTATTAATAATGACAGAGGAAGAATGGCTAAACATCCTGCACTCAACACACCGTACAAGCAATGTTGGTCTGCAATGTTGAGTGTTTAATGTACCTTAGTGGAAGGTTTGTGGATACTATTTTAGACAGATCCGACATGGATGGTCTCTGCTGGCTTTCTTTAGATGAAGAATGCTTTTGAAAATGCAGTAGAATGAGACAAAATAACACAATGGTGCAAAATTATTGATGAAACCAAAAAGGTGTCAGTTAAATGCTGACACAGGGAGGAATCTCCCAGCACTCTGAGGTGCTACAAGACCACTGAATTGTAAAAATACAGATCCTCAGCACAACACTAGAAACACTTCTCCCATTCTGTTTCTATGTTGAAAATACGCAATTAAAACAGCAATTAAAAAACAAGCAAGTCTAGCAAAAATCTGTGTACAACACAGTTATACAGCATTAGCACAGACCTGTGATTGCTGGAATGGTGTTCATCATTGAAACTGAAAACTGCTGAAGGAGAAGTAGGAGTAAGGAAGTCTGACTAGACTTACATCCATTGGTTTTAATAGCAAAATAAATGGAAAATTGGTAATGTATGGATGTAATGATTCTTTAAGGGGTTCAGGTCTGGAGAGTTGGCTGGCAAATCAAGCGCAGTAATATCATGCTCAGTAAACCGTTTGGTAGTAGTCTTGACACTGTGGGCAGGTGCGTAGTCCTGCTGGAAAAAGAAAATAAAGCTGGTCAGCAGATGGAAGCATGAAGTGCTCTAAAATCCCCTGGTAGACGGCTGTGTTGACTTTGGATTTGATAAAGCATAGTGGTCCAACACCAGCAGATGACATGTTATCCCAAACCATCACAGACTGCGGAAACTTCACACTGGACTTCAAACACTTTAGCTTCTGTGCCTTTCCATTCGTCCTCTAGGCTCTGGGAGCTTGATTTCCAAATGAAATGCAAAATTAAAACTATATACTTCTTGATACACATCTTGTGGACAACTGTGAAGTCAGTGGTCTCCCCCATAATTGCGGTTGTGTGTGCTGAACTAGATCATGATACACTCTACTCTGGATTTTTTTTTAATCTGCATTCTTATCATTTTATCCCTGCAATGAGCTAGTAATCCTTTTTATATACAGATGCCTAGTGTCATTATTACAATCATCAACAAGTTGCCAGCTAGAAGTATAATGCACATAAGCATCCAGAGATCATGGCTATCAAAAGCCATCAATGACTAAGTCATTATTTTCCTTACAAAATGCCTGCATCCATGTCTATCAGGGGGGTATGTATTATGGTTTAATTGTTAACCTGTTTGTTCACACAGCAGAGTGTGTGGTCTGATGCTGAAAGATGGCCAGTGACATGATTGGAATTCATGTAAGGTGCTACATTATGTTGTGCCGGAAGCTTTGAGAAGCCACAGAGACAATTTACTTCATCTCCTGCAGCCATCCTGCCAAGTCAAAGTTAATTAGTTTATTTATGAGGGGGGCTGGAGAGAGTGGCAAATGAAGACTTAGCAGTGCTAGTTATACAAACAGAATAGCATGTCAGGCTGGTTAAAGTGGCCTCTCCACTGCATCATTCACAGTAAATTAATTACCCAGGAGAGAGTGGGGAGCGGATGTCCTGTTGTTACAGCAATCGGACAGATTCACTATGACATGAACTCTGGGAAATCCAGCTTGAGATGTTCTGTAATCGTTAACCTGGGCCACATAACCAAACACAACCCTTCATGTAGGGGTGCAAAGGAGATGCACATGAACTCCAAGATCACATTCAAATTACAGTGAGAAGCACTTTATTAAATGATAGCCTTCAATAGACATTTTGGCTACTTTCAAAGGAAGTGTTTCATGTTTGGGCTGCAGTTGATAGACTCAGAATCAACAAGATCATTTTATACAAGAATGATCATTTTTTACAAAATGTCCAGTTCCAGGCGACATGGTGGCTCAGTGGGTAGCACTGTCGCCTCACAGCAAGAAGGTCCCGTGTTCGATCCCTGGGTGGGGCGGTCTAGGTCCTTTCTGTGTGGAGTCTGCATGTCCTCCCCATGTCTGAGTGGGTTTACTCCTGGTACTCAAGACACTCGAGACATGCACGGTTGATTGGTGTCTCTAAAGTGGCCCTAGTGTGTGTGTGTGTGTGTGTGTGTGTGTGTGTGTGTGT
>JANCOA010000009.1:14604852-14622314 GCA_024363135.1 Leptodoras oyakawai | reverse complement strand
AAAATGCTGTAAACTTTCAAACACAAATAACTGTTTATTTTTATCAATTTACAAAATGCAAACTGAGTGAACAAATGAAAAATCTAAATCCAATCAATATTTGGTGTTACTACCCTTTGCTTTCAAACCAGCATCAATTCTTGTAAGTACACTTGCACAAAGTCAGGGAATCTTGTAGGATTACAGTCAGGTGTATGATCAACCAAATATACCAAACAGGTGCTAATAATCATCAATTTCACATGTAGGTTGAAACACTGTCATTAACTGAAATATAATCAGCTGTGTAGGAGTCTTAATACTAGGTGAGGCTGTGGAAGACAATTTCATGTCACAGGACATGCACCATGACAAGACTGAGCACAGCAACAAGACACATGGTAGTTATACTCCATCAGCAAGGGCTCTCCCAGACAACGATTTCAAAGCTGACTAGGGTTTCAAGGGGGTTTTACTGTTCAAGCTCTTTTGGACCTACATCCAAGGAACAACCAGCAGCCAAGTTCCTTCAAAAAGTGTGTGCAAGTGTACATAGGAGAAATGATTTTGCTGGTCACACCAAATATTGATTTGTTTTAGATTTCTCTTCTGTTCATTCACTACATTTTGTTACTTGATGAAAATGAACTATTTATAATACTTCTATAATACTTCTATTTTTTAAAGCAATCTTTAAAATTTTTGCTAATTTATTAAAAAGGAAAAACTAAAATTTTGGGTTCAGACCCTTGGCTATGACCCTTGAAATGTAGCTCTGAGGGGGCCTCCTATGTCTCTTGATCATCTTCTACACCTTGATTGGAGATGATTTGGAAATACATATATAAGGTCTATATAAGGTCTTACAGTTGGCAATGCATATCAGAGCCATGAGGAGGAAAGACTTGTAGAGCTCAGAGACAGGATTGTGTGGAGCCATAGATCTTTAGAAGGCTACAAAAAATTCTGCTGGACTGAAAGTCCCCAAAAGCACAGTGGTCTACATAATTCTAAAATATAAGAAGTTTGGAACAACCAGGGCTCTTCCTAGAGCTGGATGCCGCACCAAACTAAGTAATCAGTCTATAGTCTATGAAAGATGCATGTTTAATGAACCCACTTTCATTCTAAATTTAAATGCTGTGGACAAGACCAAAGTGCAAAGGGGATTAAGTAAAAGCATAATGTGTGTAAAGGGGGTTATCAAAAATGGGACTTGTGAATGGGAAACTCACAGCCCATCTACATGACCTTCATGTTTTCCTAGAGGTCTTAATCAAAACTTCTTACATATAAGTCTCATAATTATAGGTTTTTCTACTTTCTCAAAAATGTGATAATTACCAGCATAATTTGCATTATGTGTATTTTACACAGTTTCTACTTTGGGCATATTGTGGATTCTGTAATAAAGTATGTTATACAAATGTAATACAGAACAACACATTGCATAGTTTTATTGCTTTTGGTTTATTTGATATAATTTCTTGTTTGCACAAAAACAATAATGCAAGGAGACAATACTGTGTGAAAAAGAGTTCTGACTGTTTAAAATACACGTTGAAATCATTGATTTAGTTTAGTCTCAACAACAGTTGGTAGTGTTTCATAGGTTTCATACATTTTTTTCAGAGAGACTTTTTACTGATAGATAGGAAAAGAAATGTCCATTTTTAGCACTCCGTTGTGAATATAAAAAGCTAGGTCCTCTGCATCTATGGGAAAAACTGTGTAGACAGTTTTTCTGAACTCCTTCGCCACAAATAAGATAAACTCTGTGCATATATTAACAAAGCCATTCAAGCCATCAGTGTTCAGCAAAATATTAACTTTCTTAATCATGATGTTGACTAATCTAATGTAGTTAGTGTATAATGTGTTAATCTTTGCAGCAGCATTATCAAGGCAATCTGATCGGATCATGTCAATATATTCCTGTGTTTTTTCAACAACTTCTTGGAGGGTTTGACCCAGCTCCTCAAGAATCACATCAAGGCTCTCATGCTCCTTTAAGATGTTCACAATCTCGGTCAGGGCATTTTCCACATAAGCAAGGATTTCATCTCCAGTTATCTCACCATTGGACAGGGCTATCCTGATGGTTTTAATAGTGGGTGAGAAGTGGGCTTTCAGGTTGCCCATGATTGCGTTAATAAACTCTTCAAGCAAAACAGCAATGTTGCTTCTGATTTGTTGGCAGATCTGAGGCAGTGTAGTTTCCTTGAAACCAGGCAGCTTAATCTGGGTCTCTCTCAGGAAGGTGACAGAAGCATTAAGCAGTTTCTGAATGGCCTTCTGGTGCTGAACAACAACATTTCTGAATAAAACAGAAAGCTGACTAAGATCAGGAGCATGATTAGATGAAATAGTGTAGGCTTCTGTTAGGGCATTGACAAGAGCTGTCTTGAGTCTGTTGAAGGTACTGAGAATACCACATTTTTCTGCAAAATTGGTAATGGCAGAGGTTATGAGAGGCAATCTCTGTTTCAAGCCCAGTATCATCTCTTCAGGTGCTCCCAGGTTGCAGTCAGCCTGCAAATGTATTTTTTTATCTCCATTCACAGCAACATTTACATTCAGGATGTCAATATCGTTTTCAGGTGCAGCCTGTAAAAGAAATCATCAATTAATAAAAGAAAATACAAATGCATTATCACATCAACTATAAAGGGACTTAAAAAAATTACTAACTGCATAACGGCCATAGAGGCGTGAAGTCAACTGAGAGGGAGAATTGCTCTGAAGTTGAAAACCAAGGAAGCCCGCTGATGGTGAGGAAATTGAGGCAGTCAGTCCCCCATTCTGAGCAACATAACGAAGGCTCACATCAGTAAAAGTTGAGCTGGTGATGTCAACATTCACGGTATGGCTGGGATCGCTGAAATATAATTTAACATAATACAAGATATTAATTAATGTTATAACATTTTTACTTCTGTTTCTTTTTAATTTTAATATAAATATAGTGTTTTGAAAATTCAGTTAAACCCTATTTTACCTTGGAGTAAAAGCACTGTTGAAGTCAATGGTGAAATCACTATGTTCAAGGGAAGCCTTAGCTCTTGCATTCATGACTTCATTTTCCATGGCAGTACTGAGATAACCTATTGTAGATCAAAGCATAAGTTACAGATTAATTGCTAAAATTAAAAGTAAGACAGAATTATAGCATGCAACAGCAAAAGTGCATTTATATAATTAATGAATAGCAGAATACTTACTATCAAGTTCATATTCCAGGAGAGCAACTGGAGATTTGGCTGAGGACTTGAAAACAGTTTTGAAGATTGGGGCATCACCTTCCATCTCAGCAACAATATTTGTGGTATATACTGGAGAGGCCATTTTTGCGTTATAGGAAATCTTCTGCTTGAAAAGAGTGACGTCAACAAGCGTTTTCTCGTAGATGGTGAAATCACCAAGAGAGGTTGGCTGAGACAGGTCAAATTCTATATCAGCTACCAGGGAGCTCAGTGGAGCAAAGTCAACAGTGGCTTTGGCGTTATGTTTACCCTTTGTGTTGAAGGTGGCAATGTTGATTTCGTTGTTGGAAATGAGATTCAATACAGTGTACACACGGCTAAATGCTGACTCCATGTCAAAGTTTTCATTGATGTCAAAATCTACTTTGAAATCTCCGTGATTAACATTTACATTTCCAGTAGTCTTCAGTTTGGAACGAAGTACTGCACCAGTCAAGTAAATGGCTCCTTCATTATCCAAAGCTCCCTGTACAATGCCAGTTTCCAGAAACGTTCCATCAATCATACCCTTTGTGATAGACTCGATAGAAATTGAGGGAACCACTCCATCGATCTTCAAAGTGTGTTCAGCAGCACCATTACCAACAGCCCTAATAATGGGAATGTCAAATCTTTCTTTGATTGTTAGTGTAGATACTGCAATAGGATGGGTTTTGGTGTCTACAAGCAGCTTGTGGTTAACTTCAGTGTTAAGGATAGGCAGATTCATGTTAGCAGCTGTGGCCATTACTAGAGCAGCTTCTAAATTTTCTGTGTTCACTGTTAAAGTGCTGTTATGGGTTCCTTCAATGTAAGCATTCTTCAGAGATACAGCACTAGCCAGTTTCAGTCCTCTCTTTAAAGTGAGACTGCTTGTACCTTCAATTTTGGCCTTCAATTCTTCAAACACAGAGGTAGAAGTAGCAGCAATGCGGACGACAAGGTCACTGTCTCCATATATTCCAGCATTGGCAAGTAAGTTGAAAATAGAAGACTTGAAAGACACCTCAGAAATTAGGTTGCCTGGGAGACCAACACTAATTATACCAAGATCAATGATTGGTGCAAGCCTGGTCTTTTGGTAGACAATTTCTGCATTTACATCAATGGTAGGCTTGGTGGTATAAAGGTATTTAAGGCCACTAATTTCATACAAGTTGACATCATTGATGGCTGGGATTGTTAAATCAAGAAATAGCATATCAATTTCTGGAATACTAATAGGAACATTTAAGAACTCCAGGTCAGCCTCACCATTTATAGCAGCATAAATTCCTGTCTCAACCTTGTTGTTGTCAATTGTGAAGTTATAGCTGTATTTGTGCTCGCTGAAGCGCAAAAGTGCTGCAGTGTTAAGATGCTGTTTCTTGGAGTTGAGTATTAAAGCATAGTCATTCTGAAGATCAACCTTGGTGGACAGAGATTCCTGAAGACTTACTTTGGTATTGCCCTTGTTCTGGATATCAACAACGATTTCAACAGGACGGAGCTTGATTTTAAGAGCATTGGATACTGTACCACTTACAGCTCCTATAAGCTCTGTGTTATGTGTTGCATCCACTTCAAGCTTCATTCTACGAAGGTGAGCCAATCCCGATGCTATCATTACACTGTTTTTGATGAATGGAGATTGGGTCTCAATTCTGCCATTGAATTGAATATGGCTAAGGGGAACTGCATCAACATTCAGTGTCTCCGTGAGCTTTAGGCTGGCACTGTCTGTATCACCAGTAAAGGTCAATTTAATATTTGTTGGTGCAATAGTGCAGAGCAGGTCACTTTTGTGGGTGACCTCATCAGAGAAGCCAGAAAGAGTGACTGTTCCTGTGCCTGTATTTCCAATCTTCAATTGAATAGTGGCATCCTTCTGCGAAACACGTGCTGTCTGGGCCAGAGTAGCCTCACTGGTTAGTGGTATGAATGGAAGGTTCACTTGGTGCTTGTAGGTTGTATCAAAAGATGCTGACATTCCACTTTCCACTGCAAAGAATCCTTTGTTAATTATGTCTGCTGTGTAGGGTGTAGTAGTCACCTTGACCGTTGTTTGGGAAGTGGCCTGAGCAGAGAGGCCATATAATGTTACTGAGGCCTGGTGTTCAACAGTAAGTGCACTGTGTATGAACTTTAGAGTATCAGCAATAATCACACGGCTCATTCTCGGTAGACCAACGCGCAAAGTGGCATCCAGATTGTAGTTTAGAATATTAAGGCTTGAAGATTCGCCCACAGAATTAATAAGTGCAATGAAGTGATGCATTTGTTCACTGTCCGTTGAATTTCGAACTTCAACAACGGTGCTTAGGGCGTAAATGGGGGTGTTGACCCTGATCTTACCATGAAGCTTTCCAAGTGCAGGGACAATCAGTGTAGTGGGGATTTTTGGCAGTTTGAGCTCAGGAATCTGAAGAGGGATGTCAAGACTGAACTTCTCACTTAATTTTGGGATGGCAGGCAAAGACATTTGTGGCAATGTAACCTCTGGCAGTGTGAAGCTAGAGAGTTCTGGCATGTTCACCAAGAGGTTACTGATGTTAATATTACTATCAAATATTTCAATATTAAAGTTGATAATGAAGTCAGCAAGTTCTATGAGTTTCTGCTTGATATCTTCATAAGTGACAGTCATAGCTGGGACAGTGTAGGATCCCAGAATTGTGAATTGTGGAAGGCTAAACTGTACAGGGATCTCAGTCTCTTGAAGTTGCTGCAAACTGAATTTCCTTGAAGGAAGAACCAGGTCAGTCAATGGGACAGTGAATGAGGGTATCTCAATTTCGGATGTCTTCACGGCTTGGACAATATTGTCAATGATTTGCCTCAGCTCAGTGACAATCTGTTGATCGCCAAGGATTTTTGCAGCCACCTCAACATACTCATTAAATGCAGTGGTAAGTAAAGACAAAACCTTGTTATAGATGTCACTCACTTGCTGTAAAGCCTTTAGCAGTTCTCCTCTGATGTCCAGATCAGTAATGTCCTGCTTGAACTTCTCAGCAACAGTGTCAATGAGATTTTTCACAGTTTGTATGACATCTGAGACACTGGCTGATCTGAGGTGTTCCAAGAAAGCAGACACAGAATTTAGGGCATAGTTGATGAATTGTCTAGTTGCCTCAAGTTTCTGGGGAAGCTCAATTGATCCAATAAAGTTGTTCATTTCCGTTGTATACTCACTAAGTTTTTGATTAACTTCATCTACAAGTGTATTGTATTCAAATGACTTCAGTGATTTAACAAAAGCTTCAATTATGGTGTTCAAATCATTAATAATCTCCTTTATGTCAGTTGTCTTCAGGTAGGTGAGGGCATCATTCAGCATGTGTGCATAAGGAATCTGAACTGATTTCAGACTGTTAACAAGAAATTGGATCGTTTCACCAATTTTGAACTGTTTGATGAGTTCCAGAAGCTTATCCAAAAGTTCTTCAGCTCTTTTGTCAAGTTTGTATTTCATGAGAAAATCTCTCAACCTGTTGCAGAAAACTTTGCACTTGCCAGTGATGTCCAGCTCAGTGATTAGCTGCTTTAGTGTATCAGCAATCTTGCTGATATCTTCTCTGGGAAATTTGGCAAGCAGCTCCTCCGCATACTTCTCAGTTGTAGTAACGATGTTTTGCATTTGGTCCAGAAACCGAGCCTTGTCAAAATCTGTGACCTCAGACTTCAGGTTAGTTACATACTGTTGTAGATGCAATTTAATGCCGTTCAGTTTTTCAGCATCATAGAATACAGGAATGCTGCTGTCTTCCAGTTTAGTCATATCAATCTGTTTAATCACATTTTCAATGGCTTCAATGACAGCAAGGAGCATAGCCCTGATGTCATATTCTTCAGTGAGTGAAGTTATCTTCTGCCTAACTGTCTCAGACAGGGCACCACTCAAAATCAATTCCTGTACGTCACTGATACGAGTACTTAACTCAGCCATAACCCTCAGTGTGACAGTCCTCAGTTTAGTCACAGCAGCCTGCAGCTCCTCTCTAGTGACTGGACAGTGCTGGGCAAATACAGTCAGTCTCTTTTTAAGCTGTTCAACTTTTTCTTCAAGATTAAACTCAGTTACGGTGTCAGTAAAGTGCTGTAGAAGGGTCTGAATCTTCTCAATAAATTCCTCTCTTTTTATGTAATCCTGCAATGCCTCAACAAGTGTCACAGATGTGGTTTTGAGGTATTCCAGCAATGCAGGCACACTTTCCAGAAGTGGCAGGTTAATAACATGATTCTCTGTGTTCTTATCGTACTGGATTAAAGCTGAGATAGAGAAATCTTGGCTTTCTCTAAATGTGACTAATCCAGACATTTCCACTCCAATCTTTTCATGGTTGTTATAAGCATTCAGTTCTTGGGTGAATGCATTGTTGTTTATTTTAGACTTTACTGTTACTGTTGCTGATTGCTCAGATAGTGACAGTTGGGTGTCAACTTTCTTATCAATGTTGGCCTCAAAAATGACATCATTGTTCATCTCATGTATAGTTGAGAATCTACATTCATGGGAATGGGCAATGGCGAGTGGCTCTGCCTTCAGAAGGAATTTGGTGTACACCTGGGCACTATGTTTTCCATACAGATATATTTCCCCATCTCCATTGGCAAGAGCATGCAAATTAAAGGTGAATGGAGCAGCATTGGCCTGAAGGGTTGTGGAGAAGCGAACAAGTTGGGAATTGAAGCGTGCATCATTGTTGATTCTTACACCAAGTCCAGCGATCTCCACTTCAGTGTCATGGCTCATGTGAGCTCCAATGAGTTTTCCAGTTGTACTACACTTAGCATTTCCAGTCAGATCTGCAAACTTGATTTCACAGGTGTTTTTCAGCTCTGTATCAGAGGCAAGCTTCAAATGACTTGTCACACCAGCACTTGCAGTGTAAGGTTCCGCCTGAACCGAGATGTCATATATGTACCATATATCCTGGCCAATGTCAAGCCTAGACTTAGAAGTTAAGTCTATGGAAAACATTGTAGCAGATAGGGAGTTGGTATTATCAATAGCTACATCATTAAATCTTCCTTTTGTCATAGCTGCTAGAGAAAATTTAGAAGAATGAAGGATACCATTGAAGGTATTCTGAAGAATGAACAGGCTGTTCACTGAGGTGCTGCCACTGGTAACCAAGCCATTTTTGTCCAGGTTCACACTGGCTTTGTGAGTAGCTGTGTGTTCAGCAATCTTCACAGAAGCATCACTGTTTACAACCAGACCATTAATATTGAGACTTGCATCAATCAGGGAAATAATATGGTCTTCAGCATGACTGGTTTTTGTTTCAATCTTAATGCTGATGTCTTCAAGACCAATGTTTGCTTCAGCGATATTATGGACGTTCAGCCCGAGAGCCACTGCCTTAGTGTCTGATTTAAGAGCACAGTTCCATCTCATGAGAGTAACCATTGCATTGTGTGTCAGCAAATCCTCAAATGCAGCTGATTTTGATGTAATTGATAGCTTTCCATTAACATAGCTTGCTACAAATGTGTTCTGAGCCTGGAAAAGAGTTGATCTAGCTTCTAAGTTTGATACAAATCTTGCTTCTGGCGTAAATGGGAAGAGAGCAAGTGATTGTGTGAGGGTGACATCACCGTCAATTGGACCAGTCACAAAGGATCCTTTTAAGCTGCTTTCTCCAGTGATCTCATCTATATTGCCTCCGATTTGTCCTGTATGTTCCAGAGAAAACTTGACATTGAAGGGACTGGTGGCTTCAAGCTTGCTGCTTGATTTTACACTGATTTTCTCCTTCAGTTGTATTTCCTCAGCAACACTGATTCTGGCATCAATGAGCTTGTGGCTGAGAGCAGTGTTAATCTCTGCCCTTAGAGTATCAGTAGTTGTTCCAGTAATCAAGGCTGATCCTGTGCAGAAGCCAAATTATTAAATTAGTTATGTTCTGCTTTTTTATAGAACACTTTTTTATATAAATGTATCTAGCTCATTATGTGATATGTACCCTGTGGTGGTATCTAGAAAATAACAGTTATACAGTAGAACTTACCTTCAATTCTGATGGAGAGGAGGTCCACAGGGCCAGATCCAGCTACACCAACTCTAGCCGAATAACTTTCATGTTCATCAGAATCTCTGCCAGCAGACACATTTGCCTCCAGGTCATAGAGGTTGCTGCTTAGCTTGCCAACCAGTTCTGCCTTTCCGAGGGTGGGCAGAGACAAAGTCAGGGTCTTAGGAACAAAGACCTCAGGCAGTGGAACTTTAACAGAGGCGATCTGTAGCCCAAGTTGGGGCACAGCCAGATTTGGTGTGGTGAGAGCAGGAGGAAAGTTCAGATCCTTGGATGATTTGCCACCAAGAGGCACTGGGAGGCTAATGGTGTAGTAATGCTTTCCAAAATGGTACTTTGCACCCGCATCACTGTTGACAGAAAATATTATGTTAATAATACCATTTAACATAACAAATATTAGCACCTGTTTTTTTTTTACAGTGTTTTATATACAATAGCTAATTGGTTAGTTTTTTTAGGATAAAGTTTCACAAATGCAGGGTTCACTCACATATTTAAAAACAGCTTCTCTGGCACTTTAAACTCAGAGAGGGAAGGAACCCTTAGATTTTCCAGATATGGGATCTTGGAAGCTTCAATGTAGGAATTTGTGGCCTGCAAAAGAACAAAAAGAGATTTGTTTGTATTATTTATATTTTATACCAAATTTATTTTCTGGATTTATAATTCACTTTACTATAAATAAAAAGTGTATAAACTTTATACACTTGACAAATTTGTTTGGTTAAAACCCATCGGTTCCACCGAATTTCCAGGTACTAAATTTTTCCAAGTACAACTCTTCTATCACATTATATTGTATTTCCAAGAAAGGAAATATAAATGACAGACAGCTGACAAATTGGGACAAAGGGAATTTATTTGAGTCTTGTTATTTATGCGATTACGATTCCCGGGTTGATCCAGGGTTCAAGTTACTAAAGAAACACCTTGTTCCCTTTCTTCATAATGAAAGCTCAGTATTTACACTGGTGCTTGGTTTATATAAAATCTAGTTCTCTAAGAGAACTTAAAATTGCCAGCACAAATGGACGGTTTTAGCCCAGTCATTTTCCTGTAAATATTTAACTAATGATCAAGCAGTACCCAACAAACTTCACAAAAATATCTTTTCACAACTCTATTTTCATTCAATAGAACTTTTTTTTAAATCTTACCTCAAATGATGAGGCTACAGCCTCACAGATCTTTGTTCTAGTCTGTCCAAAATTCTGATCCAAGATGGTGCTGATGTCTTCCATGATGGTCTCAATATTGGAAACAATGTTCTGGGTTTTTGAGTTGACATCTGACTTAACCTGAGCTTCAACTTTCTCTTGATCTAAAAAACATAGTAGCAGATATACACTCAATGTTTCATAGAAGTATTCTCAGGTTTCACCTTTGTGTAGTCATCCACTATCCCCTGAATGACAGTTAAAATGAAAATAAAAGTGTGAGTGAAGTAACAGTGAACCCAATGCACATTTCACTTCAGAAAAAGTCCTGGGTTCACAGTGGATGACTTCAGCTATATATTGATTATAATATTATTGGATGATGATAATGAATCAAAGAGATTGACTGATTATGCACCTCTATTACTTTATTTGTTGTTTTTTGTTTGTTTGTTTGTTATGGTTATTTGTTGAAACATACCATATTTTAGGATGAGTTTCTGCACAGATGATGCATCAAGAAACTTGATGTCACTTCCAAGCTCCAGTGTCAGTTCTGCGTCACGTTTTAAACTGGCAGTCAGTTTTGCATCAGCCTCAAGAGATGGGACAAGTAACTGAACCTGTAGCAGAGCATCTTTCATTCCCTCAATCCTGGGAGAGAAGATATTAGTTTGAGATGGTGTGAGTGTTCCACAGTCTAAATATGTTATAAGTATGATATACTGTAAGTTGCATACTCAGATACAGTTGTATAAATACATACTTTGCCAGGCCAACCAGAGATGCCTGAGGGATGTTCTTGTTGATGAAGTCAATCTGGATAGCGTGTGTGCTTTTGCCTTTAGTGTTTGGGTCAGCAGCACCAATTCGAATGCCAGCCTCAATGTCATAGTCAGGTATTTGGAGTTCAGCAGAAACACTATATTCCTTTCTATTGAACATGACCTTGGATGTGGCCTCAAATGTTGATCCTGGGATTAGTGAAGGCAGATAGTTATTGTTTTATTGAAGTTCTAGGCTTTGATTTAAACAGATTTATAATTTAAAATTTATATTGTATCATACCTTCAGCTTTAACATCAAATGTGACTTTGTCAATGTTCTCCTCATACGCATAGTTAATCGTGGCCGTGTACTCAGAGACATCTGCTGTGGGGTGCAGCTCAATGGCAAATCTAAATACAGGAACAACTTGTTCAGGATTTACTCATACACATACACATGCATAGAAAATGAGAGAGAGAGAGAGAGAGAGAGACAGACAGAGAAAGAGTTGCTTACTTGCTGTCACCAGAAAGGGGGAAGTATGGGGAGGCATCATTGGATAGCGCATCTGAGTACTGAAGGATATTACAGTGTTTCACACCAGGGAAGAGAGGTGTGCATTCATTCACATCAACACGGTCCATCATAGCAGGAATAGTTTTGGTTTTATCACCAGTGACAGACATCAAGTTGTTGCTGTACAGATTATAAAACAAGATATAATACTATTATTTTATATTCTATTATTATACTTAAATAGACATGTGGCAAAACAGCTCCACAGAAGTCCAGGTGGAGATCTAAATGTTATGAAATGAAGAAATGTGTTACCTCACAATGAGAACCTGAACTGGGCTTTCAGGTGCAGGGATGGACAGCTTGATCTGATTGCGGGTCATGGCAACTTTAGCTCTCATACCACTCTCATGGTAGATGTTGGTGTGCATCTCCAGGCCAGACTGAACATAGTCTGGGAAGTGAGTGCCGAATTCAGTCACAAATTCAACACCAGCAGATGGCATGAAAGCAATCTCACTCTGTGGATTATGACAAAGGCATAGTTTAAATTAATTGTTACATCTGTGGCAGAGCATTTATTATATGCATCTGAAATGCTTTTTCAAAGAGTAATAGATACCATATCTGGACTAATTCTGAGTCCTCCTTTAATGCCAGGTGTAAAGGTACCAGACAAAGCCATCCTCAGTGGGAGACCAGGACCAGTAGGCAGGTAGAACTCATTGTCCATGAAGATGTAATGAAGGAAAAGCTCATTGTCAGCACTTGAGAAGAGGCTCTTGAACAACTAGATGACAAGGAAAAGATCGTTTCTGTTATAGACATACAGTATTTGGCAATTAACACAATTTGATTCTGATGAAGTTGCATATTGATATTCAGTAGGTACATTTTAGTCTTCTGTGAGTGTTTATATTTGATGAGCTGTTGCTGCCTTTCTGCTAGCTTCCTGAATTTATTTGTTACATCTAAACCATTACAGATTTACATCTTAACAGAATGCACTTTACTTCACACCTTGTGTTGCACAAAAATGTTATTACATATTTATGCATAGAATAGGATCTACATGGCTGGATTTTCTTTTGTAAACTATTACCATACTTGTTGGCTGGATAGATAATATCATTTATCCAAATTACATAGATTTTTATTCATTTACTCTATTTCCTTTACCAATTTCTGAAATAAAATAAAACAGTACTCACTCCAGTGGGGAACACCCTCAGAATGTTTTCAGCCACCTTTGTCACTGAGTTAGCAATTTCTTCCAAGTCTTCACTTTTAAGATATCCGAGCTCAGCACCTAGCAACCTCAGGTAGAGCATGGCTTCAGGGCCATCTTGGGCCTTCAGAGTCTTGATTAGCTTGTCAACATTTTTGCCAATTTCCTTGATGATATTTTTTGGTCCCTAAAAAAAGGTATACTATCATGAAAATGTTCATAACACAGCAGCAGATATAAAATGGAAGAAGGAGATGGAGGAGAAGGTGTAGGAGGATTAGAAGTATTCAGTCTTGCCCAAGAGCACTTTCTGTCCAGATTTCAAAACAACAATGAACATTAATTATTTCTGATATACCTGTCTCTTTTTTCTGTCATTCAAAGCTGGGATCACATTCTTGAGGATCTCATTAACCTGGGAAGGCATCTTCTCAGTAGCATAGTAAATAGTCTTCATCACAGTATCAGGGAAGAATCCATTAGGACCAAACAGAGCCTCGACAGTTTGCTCAAGTCCCTTACCCTCCATACCAACCTGAAAGTCGAGAAGAAACAATAGTGAAAAATAAAGAAGCAACATGGAAGATGGAGCTAGAGTTTGAACTGCTGCCATTATATTTTTTTTTGTGTACCTCAACCATGTCAATGTCATATCCAAAAGCATTCAGGGTCATTTCAAGCATGGCTTCTCTAGGCAGCTTGTATTCTTTGTCAAATATCAAGTTTCCCTCCAGAAGTCCAATCTTGTAGTTACGAGAAAACTTAGTGGCATCCATGACATTTCCAATTTCATTGCCTTGAAGGATGTCAACAATTTTCTGCTGCAGTCTGAGAATGATTTGAAGGAAATGAAATGCATTATATATCTGTAGGATATTCTCGAATTGCAGTAAGTGGTGTCATTCCCACAACATGAGGTTTTGTTTAATGTAATTTACTCACTCTTCGGTCTCTTGTGCAGTAGAGCTCAGAATGTTGGTAAGATGAGATATTACAAAGCTCTTGACCTGCAGGTTTTCTTCACTGGGCAGAGCTGCAGTCAACTGTGCAAGTTCAGCAGGCTGAGGATCCTTCATCAGGATGAGGTAAGCAGCAATACGTTTCTGCACAGGAGCTGCTCCATCTAGGAGAACCTGCAATAGCACTGTTCTGCCCTGTAAAACACATACAGTAGTGTTAGATTGATCAAAGGGACTCAAGTTGTAATATGTGTTGCTTTGCAGCTAGTGGGAGCATTATACCTCTTCAGGAACAGGGGTCTGTCTGAAGGTCTGGATAGCAGCTTGCTGAACTTGGGTGGAGGCAGCAGGCTGGTTAATGCACTGAATCACAGCTGACTTCAGGGCAGGGCTGGCAGCACCCAGAGCTTCAGCCATGTTTCCAATAACCTTTACAGAACAGTATTACAGCATATTATTATATGTCTCCACAGGAATGTCAGCCTGAAATTGAATAGAAATAAAGCAAACATACCCTTAGAGTCAAATAGATGTGCTCCTGATCACCTGTGCAGTCCCCAATATTTTCAAGGGCATAATCTGCCACTGCCTTGATTTCAGGAGTGACGCGTCCTTCTGCCTTGTAGAGCCTGATATTACAGCAAGAAAAAAAGTAATATGTAAGTGGTGACAAGTCAGTGGCAGCTTCATGGTAATTTAACTGATTATTGATCAGTGTTTTAATGCATCACCTCCTAACAGCATTGCTGGTAGCATAGTAAATGAGTTTGCTTGGCTTAAACTTGGCCATCTCCAGCATTTCCTTGACAAGCCCACGAGACGGGTTGGGCACCATTCCCATGGCATAGACAGCAGCATCAATTTCAGTGGATGAAGATTTAAAGGTCCTGAGGACTTGCATCAAGGTACTGGTGCACTCTGGGGTGCCACACTGGAACAGAGCCTGGAAGGTCAGGGAAGGAGAGATTTTCAAAGCCTCTGGCAAAGCAGCAGACAGTGTCTCAGCGTTCATCTTGCGGATCACAGCTACAAGCTTGTAAGCCAGGTGAGCTCTCTTTTGTCCATTGGCAGTGTGGGAAAGGTCAGACAGCTCCCTCAGAACAGCAAGGATAGCATTTTCGTCTTGAATTGGGCTCATATCAACACTCTTATCAAGGTGCAGGGGCTTCAAGTTTGCCTCTTCTAAAAAACAAAAATCAGAAAGCCTAGAGTCAGTACATCTCTTCCTTTTGCTTTTAAGAAATAGTTAAAAATGCTCATTCAGATGGGGCTTACTGTGTTCAAACACTCTATCGTTGTACTCAGTCACTCCTAACAGAGACAGGGTCTGTTTGCCAACACTGCTAATGCCATACTTCTCTCTGTTGATAATTGAGATATGAGGTAAAATAATGTGATTAAAATTATTACAATTCAAAGAAACTTTATTTAAGATATGGTTTAAATTACTCACTTATAAGAAAATGGCACAAATAGGTGGTTCTCTGTGCAAACACCAGCAGTCATATGTTTCTGCTCATTGTCAAATTTGTAGTTGCAGGTCTGTTTGCTTCTGATGAACTGAACACTTGGGTAGTGCTGTTGGAGACAAAGAGGAAAGTCTTTAAATGGAGCGTTTGACCATAACATGCTGCCATAATGACATTTTAATCACACAGTTTGAGTGATTCACTTACAAACTATTTGCAAAGACTTTTAGAGAGCTCACAATAAACATACCAAGCCTGTAATGAGAGCCAGGGGGCTGGTGTGGTCCCTGATTGGTCTGAACTGGTCACATCTCGACAAGTCCCTGTTGAGGGTAACATCGGTGGCAATATCTTCCCTGCTGTTCACGGTGTAATCAGTCTTACACAGACCGTAGATGGTAGGCTGGTTTGGGAACAAAGCTAAAGTTATAGCAGGTTTGTAAAAGGTGGTTGATTTATTGTAGCAGGAAGCCATGTGCATTTTTGGTACTTTTATCTGAACTGACCATTTTCTTATTCTTTTCTTCTTGGAGCACAGGAACAGCCAGGGCAGAGATGATACCTCTCTTGATGTTCAGGATGTTGATTAGCTCATCATCCTCAGGGAAGAGCTTGATGTCATTATCATGCTCTACAATGACCTTTAATGGGTTCCTGAGTGAGAAAGCAGAGAGACTTTGAGTTTCTTTGAGTATCAAAGATATCAAAATGTTGTCCTTCACCTTGTCTTAAAAGACTTTAGAAGACTTTAAAAGGTCTTTAAAAGTTTAAAGGTTTTTAAAATCACCTATTTTGAGATCAAACCTTGGCTTGGACAGTAAAATGTACAGTAAAAATATTTTGGGTGTAAGCTTTAAAAAAAAGTCTGCAGATAATAATTCCTCCATATTGTTCCTCAACATACTTTTCCATTTGAGCCTTGAAGGTCTCAGCACCAGCAGTGGGTCCAAAGACTGGGTTTCCATCTGCATCAACACTGATGACCTCACTCACTGTACACTCCTTGGTGTGTACAATGAAATGGCATGTGCCAGGAACCTCAATCTCGACCTGTAATACATTTTTAATGTAATACATTTGTAATACTTTTTTTATTCAATTTTCAATAAATAAATTGACATTTTAATTTAATTGAAATATAATAAATTGAATATATATATATACATATAAATCCAGACTGGATTTTGGAAGAATGTGGTCTGAACATTGAAATCCTTTTTACCTTGCAGCTGACTTTAGGTCCATTGATGGCTCCATTCAGTGTGTTCAGAGACTCTGCTTCATAGAGGTACTCATACTTGTGAAGGCTTTTGTACCTTTTAGCCACTAGGGGGAGATAAGCACCATTTAATCACACCTTTTAGCTAGAATCTCTGTCACAGAAGTAAAGATGAAAATAGCATGATTTCTCCTTGTTTCGTAATTCCTTAGCATTACATATCTTAACTAAAAATAGTGTGTGTATATATGTTCCATACTGATCATAGAATTATAGATATATACTGATTAGTTTGTATTACTGATGGTAACACAAGGTACTTACAAAGGCAGACTGCGTCATCATCTTGAGCGTCTGTAAGCAAAAAATTAAGAAAACGATTTTTATTAACATTTTAATAGAAAAATAAATCATACAAAGAACAAATTTACTTCCCTGTTCTCTTCAAATGCACATTTCTTTTATACACATTCACATTAACAAATATGTTCTTATACAAATAATATATATTTCTTATTCATTTTAAATTCTCAATTTTTTTTAAAGAATTGTCAAAAAAAGCAAAAATAAACATCCGCTAATACTTACCAGTAAAGATGACGGCACAGAAAAGCAGCAAAACAAGGAGCTTAGTATCCCCCATGATGGGCTCGATAAACTCCTGCCTTGCAATGACAGTTGAGTACTCTGGATGGACTAATTTGTGTGTGTTGTTTCTGGTCTTTTATACCCCAGCTGGAGTGGGAGGTGAGATTGGAGGAGATTGGAGCAGCAGGGCTCTGCTCCAAAGTTCAGATCATCCACCTCTCCGGCAGGACAAAGGAGACTAGTTTCATAAAAGGAACTAGTTTAATGTAGGCCAGCTGATGGATTTCAGATTATCAGACTTAGCTTGTGTATAT
>JANCOA010000009.1:14554581-14569259 GCA_024363135.1 Leptodoras oyakawai | reverse complement strand
CAAAACTGTGCTCTTACCCTGCTAATTGAACCTTCACACTCTGCTCTTACTGGTGCATTGTGCAATTAATGAAGATTGGCCACCAGGCTGGTCCAATTTAGCCATGAAACCTCCCACACTAACATGACAGGTGTTTTAGTTTCATTGTCTAACCCCTGTACATCTAAGATGGCACAAATACTATAATATACTTCGTTAACCTTTGATCCTTACTCCACAACCTCTTGAAACTGACCTGTCAGTGACTACGGGCTTCATGAGAGGGGTAGAGGTCACTGATGCCATATCACCATCCTCCTCAAACTCTTCATCACTGGAGTTATGAATCAGCTCAGACTCCTCATCACCCTCCCCTTTGCCCTTCTTCCTCCTTTTTACCGGCTTGCTCACACTATCGAGCTGGTTACCATAGTTACCTAGGAAAGAAGAAGACATTAATGCAAAGGTTATTTTATTATTTTTAAGCACTAATACAATGCATGTTCCAGGAACATGAAGTAAACAACCTTATTGTCTAATAATTACCTACCGATAGTAATTTCAAAGTTGATCGGCTTGTCTCCTATCTTCCTGTCAATCATAGTGGCCTCTAAGAAGGATCCAAACAGAAAAAACTCCTCTATTTTCCCTGCTGAAGCCTGAACAGAAAGATAATTTGTAGACTCTTAGAAATCGCCATGAATCTTAGTTGAGCAGTGTGATTCTGTTTGTAACTTTAGATAGTGTTTCATCAAGCACTTGGAATAACTGCAAATCACAAAGCAGCTTAACAGAAGTCAATAAGCACTTGGCTTAAAAAAGGGCAAAAAGGTTACAAATAGACTGAAGACAGTGTCAACAATAACCTGCTTTTATGCAAATCCAAGCAGATTTAATTCTCTAATGAGCAAACCAGAGGCAGCAGTGGCAAGAAAATCCTCTCTGAGACAACATGAGAAATAAACCTTGACAGGAAGTAGACTAAAATGGAATCTGAATGGATAAAGGGATTTTAAGGAATGACAGTATGAAAAATTCCAAACCATACATAGTGAGGCAGAAGAGAGACTGACTCATGAGGAGCATCATCCTCTCATATAGTACTGCCTATTATTACACCCATTATTTGTCTGGCTGATTATGGATCAAGTGAGTAAAATCAGTTCTTTTCAGTTCATTTCATTCATTTATAATTTTGTTTCTATTAATCATTCATCCCTGCAATGCAGGAAACATGTTTTTTTGTGAAATAACCAACACTGGTCTGCCCTCAGGTTTACTCCAAAAAAAAAGAAAAATAAACTATGAGGTATTGAGTGTTTGTGTATCATTATAACATTGCCCTAGGGTATTTGCTGTAACACTTTAGGACCTGGATTCTGTCAATGTCTAAATCCATAAATGTGTTTTCAAAATGAAAACCCATTAAACATTTTCAGAATTGGTGTGGAGTATCTGTGCACAAGAAAACAAATCTTCCTCCCTTGGAAAAGGATAAATATTTGATGTCCCATGGGCACAAATGCAACCCAGACAAAATGTGATCCAAACATGAAGCTATCTTGATATATATATATATATATATATATATACAGTGGGGAAAAAAGTATTTAGTCAGTCACCAATTGTGCAAGATCTCCCACTTAAAAAGATGAGAGGCCTGTAATTGACATCATAGGTAGTTACATAGTACAGACAAAATGAGAAAAAAAAATCAGAAAATCACATTGGTCTGATTTTTGCAAATAATGGTGGAAAATAAGTATTTGGACAATAACAAAAGTTCATCTCAATACTTTGTGAGATCCACACCTGAAGATATAGTACTGGTGAGGGCAATTTATAGTAGCCAGCCCATCTAGCAGCATTTGTGGATGGAATAGACAAAGGTTTGTAACTACAACAGGCCTGGCCTGGGAGTTTAAGGTTCAATACTTGCAAAAATACACACTTTAGTCTTGTTCAGGAAATGGGGATCTAGTTCCACAATTTAAAAAAATAATATAAAATTAAATCTTATTTAATTACCTTCTGGACATATATGCATGGGTGCATCTTCAATATCCACTTATATCAATTTACTTAATCTATCTTTTTCTTATTATTTTGTTATACAGTCTCATACATAGGTTTCTAACCCTGGTCTTACAGTACTCCCTGTGCTGAACATTTCAGTGTTTTCCATGCTGTAACACACCCACTTCTACTCAGGAAGGGCTGGTAATCAGCTGATTTGTTGAATTAGTGTTAGGAGCAGGAAAAACACTAAAATGTGCAGAACAGGCTGTACTCCAGGACCAGGGTTGGGAATGTAAATGTGTGGTGGGCAA
This sequence comes from Leptodoras oyakawai, assembly GCA_024363135.1. Taxonomy (NCBI): domain Eukaryota; kingdom Metazoa; phylum Chordata; class Actinopteri; order Siluriformes; family Doradidae; genus Leptodoras; species Leptodoras oyakawai. Next base: position 14,566,950 of record JANCOA010000009.1, on the reverse strand, counting down.
GGGAAATGTGTCAGATGGCACTGTGACAGAATTCTAGAAAGCAGTCAAAAATTATGAAAAATTTTGTTTTTCTGGCAACTTTAATAAAACCCAAACCATAATAAAACATGAATATATTTTTCCAAAATAATGTGGAGATGTTTTTTATTTAGATTACATTCTAACCTTGCCTTAGCTATCAGCATGTAAATATTAGGTATGTTAGGTAATGAGCCAGTTCAACAGAGACCATGGTAAATACTGCCTTAAAGAAGCCTCTCAGATAAAAGGACATAAGCCTAATCAATTCCATTTCTAATCAGGCACAGACTCTCAAACTGTCCACGATGCATCTGCACCATCATATTGCCAAAACATCATGAGCGCTAAGTCATACTGTGTACTCTGTACAGAGTTAGTTTAAATGACCTAATAAACAGTCATTTTTTTTTTAAATTAACCAACATAATTAGTCTGTGATTATTTCCCCACTAATATTTGTGCAAACAGAGATCAATCAAATTAAGTGACTTTTACATCAGGTGATGAGACAGAGACTCATTTTTTATTCGGTACTCTTATATTTCTTTAAAAATTGGGAGTAATGTTGTTTTCCCTTAACTAGGTCACATTTGAAATGCAATACTAGGTGGGGCATCTTTCAGCAAAACTGGAATAAAATCTTTAAATGTTATTTTCTCAGTTAACTTCTGAAAGTGACCAGACTTGGAAAAGAGAAACATTTTTTAGATTTAGATACAGTATAATAGAAAATGTTAACATTTGGCCATAAGAGTTTTCCAGTCTGACAAACACAAGCAGAAATAACAGTCTGCAGGATCAAATGACAAACAATGTCATTTAATATTCCTCATACTATTTCATATTTCCCCTATTTTCAAAATATTCTTTCACAATGCCATGCTCTCCTACATGATGAATAGAACTTAATATAAAACTAAAGTAAATGACTTCTCATACACATCAATCAGCCATAACATTAAAGCCACCTGATAATATTGTGTAGCTGCCCCTTGTGCTACCAAAACAGCTCTGAGCTGTCAAGGCATGAACGCCACAAGACCTCTAAAGGTGTACTATAGTATCTGGCACCAAGACACTAGCAGCAGATCCTTTAAATCATGTAAGTTGTGAGGTGGGCTCTCCATGGACTGGACTTGCTTGTCTATCACATACCAAAGATGCTTGATTGAATTGAGATCTGGGGAATTTGGAGGACAAGTCAACATCTTGAACTCTTTGTCATATTCCTCAAATGTTCCTGAACAATACAGTGTTATTGGGAAGATGTGATTCCTCAGACCAGCCAGCTTCTTCCATTGCTCCATGGTGCAGTTCTAATGCTCATGTGCCCATTCTAGGTGCTTTCAGCGATATAAAGGGGGTCAGCATGGGCACTAAAACCACACACAGCAAGCTATGATGAACTGTTTGTTCTGACATGTTTTCAGCAATTTGTACTGCAGTAGCTCTTCTGTAGGACCAGATCAGATGCCTTTGCTCCCCATGTGCTTTAATGAGTCTTGGGCCCTCACAGACCTGTTCTTGGTTCATCAGTTGTCCTTCTTTGGACAACATTTGAAAGGTATTAACCATCCCTTACTAGGTACACCACACAAGACCTGCCATTTTGGAAGTGGCCCAGCCATAACAATTTGGTCCATGTCAAAGTTGCTCAGATCGTTGCCCATTTTTCCTGTTTCCAACATATCAACTTTACAAACCGTAAACTTGCTACCTAATATATCACACCCCTTGACAGGTGCCACTGTAATGAAATAATCAACTTTACTCACTTCACCTGTCAGTGGTTTTATTGTTATGGCTGATCGGTGTATAGTTGCACTTTGATGTGTTTTTTTAATCTTCCACAAATCTTCTGAAAGTCAAATTTAAAGCTGCCATGCACTTCACAAATAATTCATACTTTAAGTCATGAACAGTATAATACATTATGTTAAGTCATGAACGTGTTGTAAACTAACTAATGATTAATAATTTCTTATTAATCTATTATTAACTCTTAATTGAAATCTAGTCTCTGGTGTATTTCAATTCTGCACATTCAACCACTGTCTTTAAAAAAAAAAAATTAGTAATTAAGTAAATATTTAGTTAGTAATATTTAGTATCTTACTTCCGAAATATTTGCAATGGGCTCCATCTGGACCTCACTGGAGATGTTTAGATCTGTAGAGGATGTGTCCAAGATCTCCACAGCAAGACTGACGAGGAGGCGGGCCCTGAAGGACACACCCTCTCCGATCCCCTCATTTAAATCCTGGTGCTCGTCCATCAGTGTGTACTGGCGTGTGGAACCATACATATTCACCCAGGCTGGCCCCAGCGTGGGTAAGTAGCCTAAAGATGGGACAGAAAGGTGAGCCAAAATTATGTGTCCTCTATAAGTACACTTTCTGTCCTGACAGCATGCCCTTTCCTCGTACCTTTGTCTCCATCATTTGAAATCTTGCGTAGGTCAATAAAATGAGTTCCTATGGCAACGTCGTTAACCTTGTCCGAATCCCGGATCTGAATTTTTATGCGTTTACACAAGGGTGGGAACATCTCAGTGAAGATGATTTGTTCATTCCAAGTGGGCTCATAGGTGCCCTTCTGGACTGTGGTCTTCCCCTGCAGACGCACATACATGTAAAGCACGTTATATGAAGACCTTCTTTAATGAAGCAATCAGCAGCATTAGACACAGACTGTGGTGCTGTAAAAGAGTTAACAAGCACTGAGCCTATTAATGCTGCTGAAAGATTTGGGGATATTACCATTTATGCTTGCCAAAATTAGTGGAAAAACATTTGTGTTGTTCTGTTCAATTCTCCACTCTCTGCAGATAAATGTGACTGTTGCAAGTGACAATTCAGGAAACTTTAATGATGACTTCAAGACTTTGTCCTAAAATGTATACTAGCCTAAGTTATATAGATAAATAGTAACACAGTGTGAAAGTAAGCAGAATTGCATTGTGCAGCTGTTATGCATCAAACATTACACATATAAATACAGCACAGTGAAATTATTTTCTCCTCCTATCCCAGATTGTGAATAGCACTCTGAGTAGCTGGGATCAGAGCGTAGGGATAACCATAACCAGCCTATCATGTAGCAGAGAGGGTTAAGTCCTTGCTCAAGGGTCCAACACTAGCAGATATGGGGTGCTCAGGCTTCAACCCACAACCTACTGATAGTGGTGGGTCAGAGCCTTAACTACTGAATTTGGTTATTTTCAGTGTGTGCTTTTCTTGGCCACTCTGTGGTCATGTGTATTTTGCTATTTGATCTGTGCATTTTTTTTTATTTCTTATTTTAATTCTCCAGACTCTCTTTTATCTAGCTAGCCACCATTCTGATTAAGCATATGGCATATTCCATATAGCACACAGCATATGCATACAATATACATTGTAGAGACCGTTCTTACAATTAGGTAGAACTCAGCACATTGCTTTTTTATTATTTGCTTTTTCAGCTACGTCTAAGTATAATGTATATTTTAAACCTATCAGTGTTAGAAGAGAGCATGCTTCAAGATCATTCATTAAATCTCGATTTGATAAGCAGATTCAGCTCAATTTCTATTCTTCCTGTGATTATTTGACATTGTCTATTTTTTGAGGTGGAATACCAACAGTGAAATACTAAGAACATCAATTAACAGTGACTTAAATCAATATTGAGGCAATGTGTTCTTAATTATAAACATGACACTGACCCAGCATTGGCTAGATTTAATTGTACTCAGTGATGCATCCTGTTAATCAGTTTGATTGTGAGATCATTTTACAACCTGGCTTGCTGCAGGTCAGGAACACCACCTTTTACAGCATTTTTCTCACTTCCATTTATTATTTTTTCTATTAAAACACACACAATATGCACTGCAATTTTAGCAATACACTGAGCGGTGATAAGTAGAGTTGGCTTACCTTCTGTCCAGCAAAATGCACTTGAACATAAGGATCCACAAGGTCTCTGTTCTCTCCAATTAAAGCCTTTTTCACATTGGCCATTATGCTGGCATTCATTTTGGGCAGGCCTTCTGCTCTGAAGATCTTCACATAGAAGCGGGCCCACTGCCTCTCTGCTGGGAAGCCCTCAGGCACCAGAAGATTCCTGAAAGGAATTTAGGCTAATATAATGAAGACAGTTTTTTGGTCTGGTGCGCATTTGGTAATATTTAAACTATATTACAGATGTTACCTAAATTAAAGTTACACTATATTGACAAAGGTATTCACTCATCTTCCTTCACACACATATAAACTTAGCGACAGCCCATTCTTAATCCATAGGGTTTAATATGATGTCGGCCCACCCTTTGAGGTCAGAACTCGCTCATCCATGTCTTTATGGACCTGGTGCGCAGTTATGTTGGAACAGGAAGGGGCCATCCCCAAACTGTTCCCACAGAGTTCCCAATCACGGTACCATGCTGGAATTCACTGAGCTCCTGAGAGTGACCCATTCTTTCAAAATGTTTGTAAAAGGAGTCTGCATGTGTAGGTGTAGGAAGTCATTGGAACACCTGAATTCAATTATTTGGATGGGTGAGTGAATACTTTTGGCAATGTAGTGTATTAAGTACATCAGGGTTGTGAACATAGAGAATCTTGAGCAACATCATTCCTTGAAATTTCATTAAATATCCTATCCACTTTAGAATTAAACTCATTTTGACCATTTGCACAGGTTAAAAACTAGATATTTTACCCTTCTATGTCATCATCATCTATCTCACTGGCCTTGTGCTGGGTCTTAATGTTGTCCCCTTTTGCTACCACTGATATGTCACATTTTACATAGCCTTTGCAGCCTGCCGCGATGTCATCAGGGTCAATCAGCATGCCCCATTTATGGAAGAACTGGTGCTCTACAACAAAAAACATTAAACAATTAATGAGCAATTCATTTCGGGTAAACAAGTTACAAACCCCATTTCCAGAAAAGTTGGGACACTTTCTACAAATGCAAGAACAACGGAAATCTGTAATTTGTTAATTCACATGAACCTTTATTTATTTAAGAGACAAAAGCACAAAGAAAAAAATTGTTTCCAACAATTGAGTGTTTTCAATACCAACTTAATTCTATTTGTTAAATATAAACAAATGTAGAAATTGATTTTGGGAAAAAAAAGTAATACAAGAAAAACTGTTCTGGAAGATTCTACAGTTAGCTGTGTAACTGGTAACAGGTGACGTCACCAAGACTGCGTATAAAATAGCATCCACCAAAGGGTTAGTCTTTGCAAGCAAGGATGGGTTGTGGTTCACCGTTTTTTGCAAATTTCAAAGAATTTTCACTTTCACTATCTACAGTTCATAATATCATAAAGATTCAGGGAGTCTCGGTGCATGAAGGCCAAGGGTGGAAATGTGTGTGTGACCCTCAGCCGCTACTGTTCAAGAATCCGTCATGCTACCATGATGGACATAGCCACATGGTCACAGGAGTACTTTGGTCTCTCGGCCCAAAGTCATCTGAGATGGACCAAAAGACAGTTGAAACGTGTTCTGTGGTCAGATGAGTCCATGTTTCAGCTTGTTTTTGGGAAAATCTGACATTGGATTTTATGCGCCAATGATGAAAAAGACCATCCAGACTGTTACCAACAAAAAGTGCAAAAACCAGCATCTGTGATAGCATGAGGTGCATCAGTGCATGGGTGATCTACATATATATGAAGGTATCATTGATGTGCAGACTTATACTGGTATTTTGGAGAGACATATGCTGCCGTCAAGATGACGTCTTTTCCCATGACAATGGCATGAAATGTATGGCGCATCATGAAGAGGAGAATCAGACAACAGCAATCATGGACTGTTGAGCAGCTCAAGTCTTACATACAGCATGAATAGGCAAAAACTCCACTTGTAAAACTGCAACAATTAGTAGCTTCAATTCCCAAGTGATTAAAAAGTATAATTAAAAGAAAAGGTGATGTGACCCAGTGGTAAACATGCCTCTGCCCCAACTTTTTTGAGTGAGTTGCAGGCAATTTCTAAATTTGTTTATATTTAACAAATAGAATTAACTTTGTCTTTGACAAAATTGTCTTGATGTGATAAATAAAGGTTCAAGTGAATTAACAAATTACAGATTTCAGGTTTTATTCCATTTTAGAAAGTGTCCCAACTTTTCTGGAAATGAGGTTTGTATTTATTAATCCACAATATAGTCATGTATAGTATTTATGTCTATTATCACTTCCATTATTACTTACCCGGTTGTGAGTAGACTGTTCCTACGTCTAGTTTAAAGCTGCCCAATAGTGTGCCACTTCGCAATAAGTTTTTGGAATGAATGACCTGCAGGATCACCAGAACGGCCAATAAGATCCAATGTTTATGTCTCAAATAGATCTACACATGCAACTTTACATAAAAATCTTACACCAGAGTTGTCTACTATGGAAAATGGAATGTACTCACTGAGATTTTCAGGATCTTGTCAAACATGACATCAGGTGGAACATGGAAGTCAAAGACAAAGTACTAGAAAACAAAATGCAGCACATCAGCAAATGATACAATTTCATTGTGAAATTGAAGCTATTATTGTGGTTAAAAAATACGACAATTTATGCAAATATAACTTTTTTTTAATCTTGGGCTTTCAATTCATAAACAAGATAGTTTGCAAACAGTTTATTCTAATCGTATGGCTTCTATCTCAAAATTCTTGTCATAATTCATCAGAAGCAATATCAAAATGACAAAAATAAATAAACAGAATGAGAATCAAGACACTGATTATAAGAATATCGTTATCACATTATCACCAACCGTCTGAAAAAGAGCTATTTAAGTCAAGGTGCTTAAAAAAAATGAATCGTTTCGCTAGACTGGAGTCAGTATCATGACAGTAAGCTAACAGGTCCATGAGGGAGCTAGAGATCTCTCCAGTGGCTAATTGGGAAGAACAGAATGAACATTCCAGATGAAGCATGTTTAAATGAAATGTCTGTGGAGTCACTACACAAAGTTAATACAATGCATCTCCAGTAACAACAGTGAGCCAACAGAATAGTTACACTGCACCATTCTTCAAAAGACATTCTCTCAACTGAGGGTTGAAAATCTCCATTTGTATTGACTTGCAGTGGCCGTTATCTCGAAGGCGTGGACCATGACCCCACAACATATCATCCTTCCTTTTCCTTTAATTATTTCTGTAATAAAAATCTCATCTCAAGAAAGATGGGGCAGTCTATTTGAGTGCTGCAATTAAATACAAGTACAAGGTCGCTCACCTCACTGTAGTAAGGACAGTTTGTTGACTCTTTCATAGACGTATACTTCTTTTCCTCTCCAATCTCTATACACACCAATGGATCCATGTTTGAACCCACCAGCTGGCGAGCCTCAATCACCGTTATGCTAATCTGCAAAGCAAATTACATACACAATGATAGGAGTATGAGAATGGCTTCGTAGGTGCAAGAATGGTGTTTACTGTCCAAGAGTAAAATTGATTTACTAATGAAGCCGGTGACTAGGAACACAATTTTGATTCCCTGTTTTCACAGTAAGCACCAGAGCCATCAAAGGCCACCAAATGCTCTGTATATTTTATAAACTAAATGGTACGCTGTAGATCCAAGTAACGTACAATATGTTTGCTTGTAGAAATGAGTCATACATGAGAATAATTACAGAGTACAGCTTGTACCAAATAATAGCTATCGTCAGAGGAAAACACATAAAAGCTATGAACTTTGTTAAAATTCAGCTACGAAAGTTACATCAAAATGAATATGGTTCTTGGAATATTCTCCAATCTTAGCTTGGCTTTCATCACTACTTTCCTTCCCTTCATACCTGATAATCCACAGGCCTTCCTGCAGCAGGCTCCATCTTAATATCTGGCTTTGATCTGGAACACATTAAATGAGACTAATTTAATAACATTAGTCCTGCATACACTTTCAGGCAAAGAAGAAATGAATCTGGGAATTAAGGAGACATCATTTTAGCATATAGTGCATATAGTGCACCTTTATAGCTTTACTCTTGAAGGAAATTACATTTTACATTTGCAGCATTTGACAGATGCCCTTACCCGAGCGCCTTACATTTTTATCTCATTTACACAACTGAGCAGTTGAGGGTTAAGGGCCTTCCTCAAGGGCCCAGCAATGGCAGCTTGGCTATGATGGGATTTGAACTCATGACCCAAAAGTATATTCATTTGACTTGATCTACCTCTTATTGGAGACATTAGTGGTCACTGCAGTGACAGAGGCCAGAGAGATACTGTCAGGATCACGCTTCATGCCTTTATAGTCAAGAGTCTCAGTTTCCAAGATGGCAGGATCATCTAGACACAGTCATAAAATTAGACTGAGCATTATTACTTATTATACAATGCAAGAAAAACATTCCTTATCATCAAGACCCATACTGGAATTCTGAGCAGCTTTTAAAGCAGATATCCGAACCACAGAAATCTGCACTAGTAAACATCCTCAATGCATGACTGCTGACAACCATTTAGATAAAAGTCGCTTCACTGTCAGCCATTATTCCTTTATTTCTGCTATTATAAAAACGTTCTATGACCTTTTAAAATGCAGCTCTAAATGCAGACATTTACCTTTCTTGTGGTCTTTGGAGCTGCGGACCTTTCCAAGCTTCATGGCTGAAAACACTCCTTTTCCTGCTCTGATGTACACGAACACAATAGAAGGTTTAAAAATGGAGTCTGGATACACTACATTATACATTATATAAACACTCATGCATAACTGTATGGGCAAATATTTAATCAACACTTCTCTTAGTCCCAATCCCATCAAATATTAATGTTGCATAAAGTTTAAAGACTTTACACCTTAAGCTTTATTATTATTATTCTGGTGCAAATATAAAAAATTTTTTTTGACCACACAAGGCTTGAAACTCGTTATAAAAAGACTTATGCCTTAAAAACACAGTAAATATATATAAATAATTTCCAATGCATATGCTTTTTCAATGAATACTGTGGTTGCTGTTTTTTTTTCACAATGGAAAGTTTTTAGCACACAAATACGTCAACCATTTCACCCGAGAAAAACCCAGTTACAATAGCACTGGCCTTATCCAGTAACACTGCACTGATATTATACTGCTCAAGTATCAGCAGTACTACAAAAGGCTGATGATGTCACAGCCTGGCTTGACAAATGCACAGGTTTAATAATTAAACAAGATGGGTACAGTTGTCCAATTAGCTGCCGATATGGATCAGTGTCCAAAACAGAAGAAAGCAATCTAGACCACTTTTTTTCTTGTTCTCTTTTTCTTTACATTTGAGTAAAACTGGATCAGGTCAGGATGGCATACTGAGCTGCTATGGGGAACCAAAAAGCCACACATACATTCAAAAACAATTACAAATGAGCTCAATAATCAATTATCTGTTTACAAATGATGGTTTACAGTGTGTAAGATAAAAGCTTATATTGCTTGTTTGTAAATTGTTACATTAGAGACAAAAACTTAATAAAAATTCTCAACAAGCTGCTGAATCTCGCTGAGATGAGAAGTTTGAAACGAAACTAATTTAATTCAGGTCAACTAAATATTTATTAATCAAAAGGAGAGAATTTTGCAGAAAGGTTTTCATTGTTTTGCTTGGGAAATTCTTTATTTGAATAAATGCTTCAAGAATAAAACTGACTGGCAGCAAGGGCCAGTTTTCCATAAGAAAGAAACAGAACAACTCAACAACTGAAGGTGGAGATAGTGCTAGTTCTCAGGATGCTACATATATTAGTTACATAAACCTCAACTTCCTCAACATTTTATAAAATCATCCGCTTAACTAAAAAATCATGTTTAGTTTCCACACTACTTTTACATGTACCAAGTTAAAATTAAAAATGCATACAACCCCCTCGTTTGGGGTTTAGGAACACCAGTCTACAATGCTGAATCTACTCATTCAGTACACAATATCACCAATATTAATAGCGCTTAATGAAACCCATAGTACATAATCACAAAGCCTCCAAAAGCACCAAAATACCAGGCACAATCAGATCCAGCTAAGATTCACATGAACAGAACAATTGGGCTATACCATCATCTTATTTGATCAATAAAACAACAAAATACACTAAAGTAGAGAGGTACATACCATACACACTGTGTACTTCTCTACGTCCAAGGGTACTGTGAAAATAGGACCCTGTGAGCGAAGTAGTCCTGAGCAGCTGGCAGACTACGTGTTCATTTCACCTGTCTAATCTGAGAAGAGTCACTACTAGGAGGAAAGGGGAGGAGTGGGGGGGGTCACCAATAAGCAGGTAACCTGAGCTGGTATTAGTAGAAATAAAGGTGCGTACAGATGAGCACACACACACACACACACACACACACACACACACACACACACACACACAAAACCACAACTAAAACTGTGGTCCACAACAAACACAAACTAAACCATCACCATCTGGTTGAACTCAAGTCCAAGACTTACGTGATATCGTAATACGACAATGACCACTTGAGACTGGGAACATGAGGAAATCAGATGTTTGATTAAATCCTTGATTAAATGAATCATTCAGTAGCACAGAAATTCAAGATAGAAGACACTTCCAGGTCAAGCATTCCCTAGAGTCCAGAACAACACAATAACCATGGCCTTAACAGGTTTTACCCTACAGCATATCCTGTGATGATCTTTTATTTGTAGAGTACTTTTAAGAACAGATAGTCCCAAACCTGCTTAACAGAAACTCAGAAGTAGATTTAGATCCTTAATGAACAAGCAGTAAGTGACAGTGGCAAAGAAATCTCAATATGAGTATATTCCTGTAATAAACACAGGAACAGTTTACAGTCTACAAGTCTATTCATTAAATGGATAACTATTCATCTCTTGCCACCAGGTGCTTTCTGTGCTTTCTCATTACTTCTCATTGTAAATTGTAAATGTATGGTTTATGTTTTAATTTGCTTTCCCATACTGAATACACAGTCCTGCCATTTATGAGTATATTTGAATCTGTGTTTCAATACAGTGCTGTTCAGTCTACAGAATATTTAAGGAACTCTCACAGCTAAAAGGCAGTATGTCAATTTACATACTGGCTAAATATCACTATGATGGAACTGTCTTGTCTAACCTGCAACCATCTGTGAATGGTGTGAATCAGAAAACCGTTTAGGCATCAGACCGAGGGAACTGGAATGAAAAATACACATGTGGTAAAAACACATCCTACTCTATTCATATTTCTTGTTTTTCCATACCTTTCTTTTTTTCAGATGCCAAAAAAGCTTTTGAAAAAGAGAAAGTAGGGATAAATACATTTCATATAAATGAAATATATTTTGGATAAATACTGCTGTCATGGTCCCTTTAATGACACATGGCTCATTTCCTCACATAATGTCAGGTATGGCAAGTATAAAGAATTTAGTAGTTAGCCTGCAGGTAACTGTTCTCAGATAGACTTAAGAATGAAATAATAATGTCTACACAATCTCTATACAATGTTTATTTTCAGGGAAACACAGGAACATTTAGCTGTGCAACTCCAGGCCTGTTGAACTTTAGACTCACTATAAGGACATTGCTAACTGCTTACACTAAACAAATATATGAATAAATATAAGAATACAGAAATGAAATAATAAGTGAATAATAAACTAAAATAATGATATAATTGAAAAAAATAAACAAGCATTTCACAGTATTTCAGTTTTGTTTAAACTTTGTGATGTTACATTTGTACAGCAATTCCTATAATTTTATTTTTAGCAGTTTGCTTTTTACAAGTGGAGGCTGTGATCTATTCAACAAAGTCAATTAACCAGCAAACGGTTTTAAAATTATAAAAACAATAATAGTTAGCTATAGCCTAAGGGAACTATATACTGCAGAACCAACTGTCTCCATTCGACATGAATAATTCAGCAGTTCCAAGGAGTCCTGAATCACCTCCTACTTATTGTACACACAGCGCTTTGTTATTTAACACTGTCTTTTTTACACACCTGAATGGCTGGTTAGTTTCCTAATCAATGTGCAACTCACCTATTCAAAAATTATAAAAATGACTAGAGAGTGTCAGTTCTTATAAAAAATAGCACAAATGTAGCCTGAATGGTGAGTACTGGTTATTGTAAAGTAGCTCTACTTAAGATTTATAGCACAATGCTTTGTGTTCATACAGTCATCTTTAAAAACACCAGTAAACTGAATGTTGACTCATTACAACTCACTATACTGAATAAACATCTGTATAAACAGTTCTGCACCCAACTCTTTACTTATACAGTACAGGCCAAAAGTTTGGACACACCTTCTCATTCAGTGCGTTTTCTTTATTTTCATGACTATTTACATTGTAGA
>JANCOA010000009.1:14463225-14479691 GCA_024363135.1 Leptodoras oyakawai | reverse complement strand
CCCCACCCGGGGATCGAACCCGGGTCCTTCTTGCTGTGAGGCGACAGCGCTATCCACTGCGCCACCGTGCCGCCCAGAGGGGACTTAACAGAAAATAATTGAGAATCACTGGGTTAAGACGTTGGACTACTGACCAGAAGGTCATGACCACGGCCAAGTGGCACTGCTGGGCCCCTGAGCAAGGCCCTTAACCCTCAGCTGTGGAAATGAGTTAAGCGTAAGTCGCTCTGGATAAGGGGGTCTGCCACATGCCATTAATGTACATGTAAATGTTTACATCTTCTGTGCATTGTGCAACGTAGATGATGCATCTTCTATTACAGTGGTTCAGGGTTCCAAGTATCCAGAACGGAACCGGTTCAGGAACCGATCTGAAGGGGCTGAGTGCGCGCGCAGTGTAGGCGTGTTTGAATTCGGTTCTAATGAAATGATTGGACGAGCTTCTCACTGCGCTGCACTTTTTATGTCAGAGCATTTGATTTATTGTTTGCTGTTTATTGAATGTAAAGACTATAAAATGTTTATCAAAAATGCTTCTGGGGGAGAAAAAAAACTGCATGCCCTACCTGTAAATACGGTAAACAAGATTTTGCAGCTCGTGGCGCAGACCCACGGTTACAGAGACAATAAAAGTTTTCATCTACTTCCTTATTATTCTGAGCGTGGAGGTCACGTGCTTCCTGTAGTGCGGCGGCCCAGTGTGCAGCCAGATCAAATATATTCATTTATCTACCGCCGCTTCTGGTCCTCATGCTGGGTTTGAATTAATCCACGTGGTTCCGGGCTGCTTTTGGCTTTGAACAGAATCTGAAAAAAAAGTATTGCGAGATCTGCAGACTGATTGCACTTTTGATTTTAGCAGACGGAGTGTGGATCCTGAGCGTGCAGGAGACTGACAGTACCATGTGCGATGGTGTGTGACACACACACACACACACACACACACACATGCAGTGACCATGTGGCTCCTCAGAGTGTTGGTTAGATCGTTCATTAGATGTTATATCGATCACTTAGGATATTTGTAAACATCAAAAAAAGGTTAAGTCGGTTAAGTTATTCGCATGGTTTTAATATGTGCGTGATGAACATGTTGGGTATTGGGTATTGTTTTGCTATTATTTTTGGCTGAAGACAACAAGTATTGTCTCTATCCGTTTATCACTTATCATAACATGCGCACTGGCTACCAGTAGCGTTCTTAATCCCGCCTCCTGCACTCCGATTGGCTAGTAGATGTTGTGTCCGTCGGCTACAAGCCAATCAGATGGCAGGATACGGCGAGATACGGGTGCAGACAGAGCATGGCAACCAGTAGCCTCGTGAGACACTTCACTCTGTGGCAGAACATCGTCCTCTCAGTGATGGCGGCTGCGCTGAGTTCGCTCTAAACTCGGACTGCGCTTTATTTCATTATATAACGCTTATAATATTGACTGAGAGCCTGAGTAATTACATATTTAAGAAACCCGGGTCGTCTTGGTCTAATTCAGGGGCGTGTAAGTATCACATGGTGTTTGTTGGCGTTGTTTATGAGAAACATGGGCGAGGAGAGCGGCGCTGTTCGCAGGGAGAGTCTCTTCCCTTTCCGCCATTTTGTGACGGCAAGAAACTGATAAAACACGAAGCCGACAGGTAGCTGGTGAGCAGTCGATATAGCAGCAAACAGCTCTTCTGTGTGTGTTTTGTATAAATGGAGTACGTGCAAGAAAAAGAAAAAAAGTGTTAATAAATCGACGTGTGTTTGTTTGCTGGCTGCTCATTCGCCTGTTTGTCAGCTATGCTAACTAGCTAGCGCCCGATTTACCGCGAACGGTCCTCCGCCGTGCGGGATTCTCACCCAGGCCGACTCGTGACCGTGCATAGCGCTTTCCGAGATCCTAACCCACAACGTCGTTTTTGTTCTGATTTGATGCAAAGCGATGCAGGAGAACGTTAGGCGGATGCAAATGGCTGAATGGGAATTTAGCAGAGCCGAGTTTGTGTTTTAGCGGAGATGTTGCTAGTCGCTGGCGCAGCGCTTACAGTCAGGACTGTAGAGAAGGAGGCGATTCGGCTCGTCCCTCTGCTCTGAGCTCTCACACACATTACACACCTCAACGCACACTTCCCTTCATCCGTTTCGCCGAGTCACAGATCATAGTGTGTTTCTGTATGTGTGTGTGTGTAATATTTCTAATTATTTCCAATTGTTTCCATTCTGCAGAGATCAAGATGACTAATGAAGAACCTCTGCCGAAGAAGGTGAGTAAACTGAAGCAGAAGGAAAGATCCACCCTGAAACACATCCATCATCTTTATTTTGCCTTGTTTATATGATTTCTACCAATCCAGGGGTTGAAGTGTGGAGTGGATGCTGTGTTTTTGGTTATTCCTGTGATCTTGTGCTGCTCTGGTGTCACAGGGCCACGTTGCTTTCTGAGATATAATCATGATTAATAGGAGAAAGGAAAATTCAGGCAAACTGCACATTAAAACAAAGAGCTACAGCTCTATTTCCTCACTCACCATTTCCCAGCGATAAAACAGTTAGTTCTAGTTCACTGATTTGACCACTGATTTCACGGTTTGTGTCGGGCCACTTCTCGGAGTTCTCCACTGAACATGTTCATTATGGTGACCCTGCTTCTACACACTTAGGCTGTCAGTCAGTCAGTCAGTGTGTCCGTGTATTTCATGGCAACGTGCAAAACTGTCCATCTGTGCCTTCTTTGGGAGCTGTCTTTTCGTCTGAGCGGCGTTAAACAAGATATTTGGCCGTATTGTGTCTGAAACATGAGCTACTCAATATTCCTTCTTTCTTGTTTAGAGAACAGTTACATAACAGCAGCGTTGCTGGCTGCTTCCTTCATCCGAGCTTCATCACAGCCATGCATTTTTGATCATGCAATTCATCTTAATTATATTAAGGAGATCTGTATCGTAGAATTCCTCAGCGTTCCTCCCCACTGCAATCAGCAGCTAATTGAATGCCATTGCATATTCATGGAAGAAGTTTAAAACAGTAAATGTTGGACACCACAGAATTAATTAATTTTAAAAGATTGACATGCAGGGTTTTTAGGGTGGCTTTTCCATTAAGAGTAAAATAAGTAGAACAGGGTTTTTGATTACAAGTTTCAGTCTGAATTATTTTGCTATGTCCATGTTCTGTGTGTTTGCAATAATATGTATATCTTGATTTATTCAAATGCATTAAATTGCCAAATGGGACCTTAAGTTGCTCAACTTGGCTTTCAGATGATTATAATGAATCAGTTGCATGACATTAACCTGCTAGACCTGGTCAGCCAGTTGTGCTGTAAAACCACAGAAATGGCAACTTTAATTAGTACTATTGTTGTACTGTGTGCTGATAAATACGTACATTTTGATTCAGGTTCGCCTTAGTGAATCTGACATGAAGACCCTGACCAGAGAGGAGCTGTGTGCAAGGTAAAGAAGACGGTGTTATGTATGGTGGTGTTCCTCTTCTTGAATTCCTTTAACCTAAATAAATATTTTCTAAATACTCTAGGTGGAAACAGCACGAAGCCTATGTCCAGGTGCTCGAAGCAAAATACGCTGATCTAAATTGTAAGTAGATGTTAGGAGTTTGCCTTGAATGTATTTATGCTCACTTCTGTCTAATGGTTACAGGCTTTAACTATTTTAATAATGTGGTGGATTGTTTCAGGTTTAGTAGTGCATTGTTTTTCTGTGGGCCACACACTTAATGCATATTATATCCACAGCCAACGATGTTACTGGTCTTAAGGAGTCTGAGGAGAAGCTAAAGCAGCAACAGCAAGAGTCGGCACGCAGAGAGAACATCCTGGTGATGAGGCTGGCCACAAAAGAACAGGAAATGCAGGAATGTACAGTAAGTATTTCACTTTCTGATTTTCTTTCAGTGGTGATTTAGTGTGTTTAGTCTGTAGTAAAGAAAAGGATGCCTCTGGGCTGTCTCAACAAAGCGCTGCTGTAAAAAGGTGAAGGGACAATGTTATTAACTTGGCACCGTATTCAACACTTCACCCTTCCGTCTTACAGAGCACAGTTTCTAAAAGCAAATTCAGCAGGTTGCTACAGGGCTTAAGCCATTTTAACCATTATTTGTTGGCATGTAAAACATGCACAGTGCTGTCAACTTTTTTTTCCCCCTCTTTTGAAACATAACTTTGTTTAAATGAATATCCATTCTTACGGTAACAGGTCACTGTCCTGTTGACAGACTTTGCAGGTAGGGGTGCTACAAATTCAAGATAGTATAACAGACAACATGGGGAAACAATTTGCTGCTGTTGTCAGGAAGCTTGGGTACTGGAGCTTATTGTCAATGGCAAATGATAATACCAGGAAATATTTCTTGCATTAAGAGGCTCACAAGTGCTGTATGTGGCGAACTCTATAGTGCACTACGTACATATTTTTTATTTTTTTTGGTTAGTTTCTTAATTTGTAAAGTGTTGGTGTTCTGTGAATTTCTTTATTCCTTTTTAATCCCTCTCAGTGCACTTGGCATTGATTTCCCACAAATTAGGTTTTCCCGCACTGATTCTTTTCTGAATGTAAAACATGAGTGGTGTGATTTGTTGTTGATTCAGATTCTAACACAGTTTGTCCGCTTTCAGACGCAGATCCAGTACCTGAAGCAACTGCAGCAACCCAGTGTGGCTCAACTGAGATCCTCCATGGTGGACCCAGCCATCAACTTATTTTTCCTTAAAATGAAGGCTGAACTGGAACAGACAAAAGACAAACTGGAGCAAGCCCAAAATGAACTGAGTGCCTGGAAATTTACACCTGATAGGTAAACTAAAATAACTCCCCCTCCAAACAAAAGTCAAGACTTTCCTGACTCACCCCCTCACTTTCTCCACTGCAGGAGTGCAAATAATGGTGGGGGAAGACTGAAATGCTATGCTCACAACGAGACTCAGACTTAAAACACAGAAAGACATTTTTTCTCTTGTTCTGTGCTGCTATTATGCTACTGTAATGTAAACATGAAACAGAACAGAAACTGAAAAGCCAGTTTTGTTCAGGTGACACTGTTTCAGCTTTCTCTTCCCCACACCACCTTATGGTACAGAGGCCTGAAGGAACCGGGACTGTTCCTGAAGAGGTGGTCACAGCGGAAACAACCCCTCCTTCCAGCCCCCAACAACCTATGTTAGACAGATTGCTCTAAAATCGTTGGCGGCCATTGAGAGAGACTTGAGCAAGGCGTTTGCTCTGGAGCTGATTGAACTGTAGTTTAAAAATCACTGATTGAACATTTAAAATATGACCCCCAAAAGAATATGTTGCACATGCATACCTCCCATCTTTTACCCACATCAGTGTAGAACTGTTAAGACTCTGGGTAAGGATTTAGAAACGACCTGAGGGAGGGGGACAGTAGAATGATGTAATACAATGAGAGGAGTTGATCATAAGACTCTGGGGGAAGGAGCCTTTGTAACGATGTAATACTTTGGGGAAAGAGTAAGACCCTGCGGTCTACAGAGACTTTGTTTAACAACCATCTCGCATCTGGTTCAAGAGACGGTATAGTGTTTTAACTTTTCCTTTCCTCTTTTTTTTTTCTTTGTGTTCATAGTTTTTATATTTTTTTTGCTTTGTTTATGTTGTTTGTTCTTGGAAATGCTTTTTGCACTTGCAGCAGTGTTTGGGGGCGGGGCGAGGGCGATTTGACTTTCCTCACTTTAGCAGAGGATGTGTAAAAGTATGAAGTATTGCTAATACACTGCTGCAGGTGCAATTTATTTTTTATTTCAATGTGAATGCCCATGTGTCTTAGAGGTAATTACTGAAGCTGTTTATATGTATGTCTATGCTGCTGTGTCGTTTGATCACAATTTTCAGGTTATCGATTTTATAAGTGCAATGTTAGACTGTTGGGTAAGGACACTTTTATAATTAACAGTTGTTTTTTTTACTTGTGAAACAATTCCGTTACAGAGCTGTTCAGTGTCATTGTTTTTACCTCTTCACGATTACAGTTACTGCTTTAGGTGGTGGTTGAAAAAAACAAAATTTGGACAGAGTTAACATGGTTGCACAGTTAATCATCTCAGTCAAAAACATTATCTTGTCATCTCCATTACCCAACCTTCTAATTTTTCTTTTTGGTCAGAGGGTTTATATTCGTCAGCTTATATCCGCTTCCCTACATCGATGTAACTTCCTATAGACAAAACGTTTTCAAAATAATTACGTATTTGTTGGCAACTTCTATCAATACTATCAATAATTGTGTTCACATTCCTGTTCAGTTTCAGAAGAGTATATCTACATGTGCATATTACAACACAGTCTGCCATTTACGTATATATTAGACTAAGCCTATTTAAGCCCACAGAACATAAGGTAAAAGTTAATGGTATGTGCTGGGCCTCACGGATGGAGTGTGGCACTTGTAGTTCAGTGTCATTTAACATAAACCTTTCAATTTGCTACAGTTTTATTTATTTACATAGATGGTCTTAAAGTGTGAAACTGCTAAGTACATGATCTGAGGTCTTTGGAAAGACGTCTTTGGAAAACCATGTGTATTTGGAGTCTGTGCACTTCTAATTGGTGCCTGTCAAATGTTACTGTGAGAGAATGATTGGTTTAGTCATTCATCTGTGGCTGGGTAGATTTTGCATTGAGTTTTGATTTATAATCGTACACTCATCTATTAGGGTTCCTCATTTGTTCATTTCCCACTTACCATTTTAAATGTCCGACCAAGGTGGTGTAATGGAACTTATTCTGCAGTTTTGCCACTGCTCGGCAGTTACTCCAGCTGTCCTTGTTGTGCTCATGGCTCTGTTCACCATGTGATGTCAGACTTGTCTCCCTTGCAGCCAGACTGGTAAGAAGCTGATGGCGAAGTGTCGCATGCTGATCCAGGAGAACCAGGAGCTGGGCAGGCAGCTGTCACAGGGCCGCATCGCCCAGCTAGAGGCAGAACTTGCTCTGCAGAAAAAGTACAGCGAGGAGTTGAAGAGCAGCCAAGATGGTGAGAGATACCTTTTTGGTTCTTTTATCCTTTTCTGGGTCAAAAATGAATGGAGACTCCTGAATTTCTACTGTACGTGGTTTATGTATAATTGTATTATGTCTCCACTGGTATGTTTTTGGATTGTCCATCTGAGTTGCTTGTCGGAACAATATCTCCGGGTTGAATGTTTTGTAGGATTTGTATAGAATATAAAAGTGTATTTCAAATGTTATTAATAAATTAGACCGATATATACTTTCAGCTCTGCACTTTGGATAACCTACAACATTTTTTTAATGCCTTGTAGTAGTTACTGTTTGTATTTTCTGTTTTTGTAAGGCAGTGATTTATATTTAAGATGAAAACTTTGATTTTTTTTTTATGATTACATACAAATATTTTATGAAAGTGATCCTTTTTTTAATATTATTTATTTATTGGTCTGTGACCTGCCACTACTGAGAGTTTTGTCATGGCAGCCATCTTATCACAAAAAAATTGCTGTATTTCTGTGTTTGAGTTCCTATATTTTGTTCTTTAGAGTTGAACGACTTTATCATTCAGTTGGATGAGGAGGTGGAAGGCATGCAAAGCACCATCCTGGTTCTCCAGCAGCAGCTGAGGGAGACCAGGCAGCAGCTGTCTCAGCAAGTGCAGGCTCTGGGTACCTCTACTGGCGCAGGTCCAAGCAGGACTACCCCTTCTCCTCCCAGCGCCTCTGAGCCTCCTGCTGAAACTGAAGCAGCCCCCTCGGGCAGCTCCACTGGAGCAAAAGACTGCGGCCGTGTCTTCAATGGACCTTCCAACGGTTCCACCCAGAGAGCTTTATCCAGCTCCGGCCCATATCGGGAGGCAAGCAGCGCTGATGAGGATTATCCAGGGTCACCCTGTGCTTCCAGCCCTGCCCATGGGGGTGGAGCCAAACTGTCTAACCACTTGGAGGGTGCAGCGAGCCA
This sequence comes from Leptodoras oyakawai, assembly GCA_024363135.1. NCBI lineage: Eukaryota > Metazoa > Chordata > Actinopteri > Siluriformes > Doradidae > Leptodoras > Leptodoras oyakawai. Next base: position 14,471,762 of record JANCOA010000009.1, on the reverse strand, counting down.
AGGCACAGGGGATGGCTATGGGACTCTCAGTGCAGGTTATGAGAGTGTGGACTCTCCAACAGGCAGCGAGGCATCAATGACTCAGCACTCAAATGACACAGACTCCAACACTGATTCCCACGAGGCTGCAACCGTTGCCAAGAGCAGTAGGACAGCAGGTGCACATCACACCACTCATAATGGGCTTGACTCTGCAGCTGCTGCTACAACTGCCTCCAACCCCTCCGCAGGGTCCGTTTTGTAATCTTAAAAATGTCCCTTTTTTTGTTTTGGTTTTTTATACTCATGGCAAGCAAAAATCAGCCGCACATTTAAGGCCAGTTAGTTTGTTTTTTGCTTCAGGAATTGAAAATCAAATACATTTTTTTTTAGCCATTTCCAGTCCTAACTTGGTTATTTTGCAATATTACATAGCTGATTATGTTGACCAGTATGAGAATTGAATAACAAATGAGCAGCATGAGAAGAAGTATCTGATGTTTTAAAATGTGCTCTAATTGCAGCTCAAGGTTATTTGAACATCATCCTGCCTGTATACTTTATTTGCTCACTAAGCTGAAACGAGTCATAAACGTCTGTTTGGTTTGAATCAGCAGACAAGTTCTTGACTTGTGCTTCACAATGTCCTTAGTTACTTGATGTTAAACTAAAAAAAAAACATTTTCTGTTCATCCCCATGAAAAAGTTGTTTTTGTTTAAGTTGTGGATAGTTTGTCTGAGCTGTATCTTGTTGGATTCATATTCTGATTTCAATTCATTTCGTGTACTGACCAAATATCAATAAAGGCTTTTAATATGAACTTTGCATCAATTCTGATTCCTCTGAGATTCATTAGATCAACCCGGATCATTTTCACACAACTCTGTTGCAGTGATCAAGAAAAGCAGTTCAGCTTTTTCGAAGTAATATCACCAGCAATAAGTTCCAACGTTACTTAAAACCCAGAACGCTGAGATTGAGTATCACATGAAGGATTCATTCATAGGACACATCTGTAGAAACAGATCTCAGGCATTTCTGCAGAGATGCAGGTGTGAGTTTGGGATCCAGCAGCTAAAGGGAGAAGAGATCTTATCATCCAGACAGCTAGATGGCGCTGAAAATAATTCTGACTCGAGGTTTCTGAAGTCTTACAGGATTTCCCCTCTTGTCTACTCCCGTTTCACTAAATCAATGAAGCTGCTCGCTAATCCAGTACCTCCCTGGGGTGGGTCAGGTAGCTCTCTGTGGGCAGGCAACTGAATTCATAGTGAGACTGATTCCTGCGCTAAAACTCAGCATCCCACGGAGTGAAATGAACCCAGTAGTGATCGTGTCTGCTGCCCGGACGCCTATAGGTAATTATTTCACTGCACACTGTGCTTCTCTTGTGGATCACTTATGGCTAATTTGACAGATCGAACTATCAAGCAAGGATGTTGTCAGTTTGTAGTCGAATATTGAATTGAATATCGTTTCTCTATAATGCTGTAGTGCCGCTGAATATTGTGAGTTAATCAAATTAATGTATGGACTCTATATATTATCAGACATTGCAGTTCCTTGTTGGGCTGGAGAAACGTGTTGTCGTGGAAGAGCTCTGATTGGTTCAGTGACGTTCGATCACAGATCACTCTAGTCCTGATTGGTTGTGTTGGTGTAGGGCCACGCAAGAGCGTCATTCTGATTGGCTAAGCACTTGTCACCAGAGGAAAGCTCGTGCTGTATATTAATAATTAGTTAGAATGTAAACATATAATTTTAAAGCGTTAGTAAGCAATGTGATTGTTTTTAATGTAAAAGTAAAAGACATTTTAAATTTAGCTAAATTGTCCTTCACATCAACCTGTATGCATGTTTTTTTTTTTGCCTTGATATGTGAATGCGTTTTAAAATCTGGTGCTTGTCATTTTCCATGCATCTTATGATAAAACCCTGTTACCTGAACCCTATAAGTTAGAATTACACCCTCTTATTATTTATGTATTTACTTTTTCATTCGCAGTGGCAACCCGGTTATTCTGTAGGGCAACTCTGTGAATTATTCCTTAAAATATAATTTTAAGGATGTCATTTAAATGTCCTAAAAGTCTTCATGCAACAAGCATGGATGCTACCAAACCACACTTTGTGTATTTGTTAATTAAAACCCTCAGTCCTGTTACTCTAGCAAAATGCAGCTAGAAATGAGAAAGCAGGGAAGTAAGCAGTGCTATGGAACAACATGCTGTCAATTATTATGAGGGTGATCAATATCACAGATCACCAAGATATCATATGTCTGTAATAAACAGAAGCATTCAGTTAGGAAATGAATGAATTATACAGGGTTTATATGCTTTATACAGGGTCCCTCACTCAGGGTAGTTACACTGATCCTCTTAATGCCATCCCTGATTTAAGTTAGAGTTACACGTTAGTATAGGGTATGAGAGTCTTATAATAATGTGAAGGTGTAGTTCCTTATGGTTTAAATAACGTATAACAATGAACTTTGAGATGATGCAATATTTGTGTCTTTCAAGGGTCCTTCAATGGGGTATTGAGCAACGTGGCACCTTCGGATTTGGCTGTGGTAGTCATTAAGGATGTCCTGAAGAGGGCTGGTGTAAAGCCAGATGAGGTATCTGAGGTCATCATGGGCCATGTCCTCACTGCAGGTAATGTATACTGCATAAATTAGTTAGAAAGCTATTCATCTCTGGGGGGTGGGGGGTGGGTAGCCCGGGTTCAATCCCCGGGTTGGGCGGTCTGGGTCCTTTCTGTGTGTAGTCTGCATGTCCTATCCATGACCACGTGGGTTTACTCCGGTTTCCTCCGGTTTGTGGTCTGTGTGTGCCCTACAATGGATTGGCGCCCTGTCAATGTCAAAGGTTGTTCCTGCCTTGCGCCCTAAGCTGCCGGCTAGGCACCGGCTCTCCTGTGACCCTGAACAGGAATAATCTTCTATGCATTTGTTTCAAAACCACGGAAATTGTGTCACTGTCAGATTTACTGATGATGTTTTATACAGTGTAAATAATGGACTTAACTCTTTACACTTGCTGTTCACAGGTCAAGGACAGAACCCAACACGGCTGGCTAGTGTTGGCGCAGGGATCCCGTACCCTGTGCCTGCATGGAGTTGTCAGATGGTGTGTGGATCTGGTCTAAAAGCTGTGTGTCTTGGAGCTCAGTCCATCATAACAGGAGAGTCCACTGTAGTGGTGGCAGGGGGCATGGAGAGCATGAGCCAGGTAGGTATTGTTTAGGGCTTAGATAAGGCAACATCAACTGACGTACCACAGTCTGGTTGCAGAACAGTGGAACTGAGTCAAAATATTTCCAATATAGGTTCTTGGAAAAAAAGTACTGTATCAGAGTTGATAAATATATAAAACAAATAGCGATAGTTCTTCTTTAGTTGAATGCAACTCATCAGACCAGAAACTACTGTGTCTACAGAGTTATTAGATCAGAAGAGGGTTTTCACACACTTTATCAGCGTTTTCATTTTGTTGACCCGCTCCGGTTTGATTTTTGTTTAAGAACGGACAGAGAAGTAGATATTTATTCTCCCTGCATTGCTTTTCAAAACAGATGTTTCTTGGTAATATTCAAAAGGGGTGACATGAAATACCACTTATTTATAGGCATAAACAGATCATTAAAAACTATTTAGCCATGTTAGTTGCTTATCCAGTTCATGTAGCTGGACTCTGCCACTGTTATATTTTGGATTGCAGCATTTTAAAGCGAGGTTTTTCTGTACAATTTGGTCCTTAGGCACCTCACACTGTGCGAATGAGGGCAGGAATAAAGATGGGAGATGCCACACTGGAGGACACTCTAGTGACCGATGGACTCACAGATGCTTTTCACAACTACCACATGGGTATCACAGGTATGTTTGAGCAGCACTGACATTTCCCAATCCTTCTTTCCTTTGGAATAATGGCTGACTGCTTTTCATAAAGTGCACTCTAACCACACCAGTACAGAATGTTGCAAGGCCACTTTATAGACCAGAATGATATGTAATGGTGGGGCTTCTTGTTGTCTCTTTGCAGCGGAGAACGTAGCTAAGCAGTGGGGTGTGACCCGAGAAGCTCAGGATCAATATGCCGTCACCTCACAGAGCAGAACTGAGGCAGCTCAGAAGGCTGGTTACTTTAACAATGAGATTGTTCCAGTTACTGTTCCTTCAAGAAAAGGTAACATGCTGTGTCAGTTATTCTAACTCATTCAGACACTTTACTCGTTTATGAAGCTCATTTGTGCAATTTTAAAGTTTACACGCTATGTTCTCTGTATTTATTGGTATGTATTTACAAGGGTGAGTCAAAAAATATCCGCGTTCTGGTAGTAGAATTTATTATAATCAACTTTCAGAAAAGACAAATACATAATGTGACTGGGGGCAGTCATGGTCTGGTGGTTAGGGTGTCTGCCCCGTGATCGGAAGGTCCCAAGTTTGATTCCCGTGACTGACAGGACTTGGCTGATGTCCCCTTGAGCAAGGCACCTAACCTCCATTGGCTCTCTGGGCACTGTGGCTAGGTCTGCCCACCGCTCCAGGCTTGTGTGTTCACTGCTCCTAGTGTGTGTTCACTAGCGTGTCTCACTGCATGGATGGGTTAAATGCGGAGGTCCAATTTCACTGTGTGCAAGCACAAGTGACAAAAAATGTCTGACTTTCACTTAATTTTTGATCTCCCTGCTTTTCAAAACACTTTGTCCATCTGTCAACAAGCTTTTGTATTCCCTCACTAAAAGATATCTTAGGCTGAGGTGCTAGCCACGAATGCACTGCTCTCTTCACCTCTTCATGAGACGTGAACTCTGTCCTTCAAGTGATAGTCCAGTGGGGCAAGATCGGGACTATAGTGAGGACACTTCCTCATGGCAAAACACTTTCTCCATACTGTACACAAAGTCTTCAGTAAATACCGCCACCAGAAACACCATCAGACCACAAAAACGAATCATTGCACGCTGGGGCAGCCATTGGTTATCACACTGTAGTCACAGATAATCTGATATAACATACACAGTAGTGACTGGAGAGACAGTGACCTCGTCGATAAGAGGTCGATAAGGTCACTGAAGTTTTAATATAACCGGAGTGCAGACAATCTTTGACTCACCCTTGTATTTTGTCCTGTACTCTTCTCACAGTGTTGTAGGTTTGCACTGTATAATCTGTCTTGCACTTGACTAACACTGTTGTATATTTGTACTCTATCTAGTTCTTTGCTTGTGCACGTCACTTGACTTGGAAACACTGCTTGGTTTCCTTTGCTTTGCTGTACCAGTCTGAGAGTATTATTATGTACTTTTTTATTTATATTAGGTCCAGTAGAAGTAAAAGTTGACGAGTTTCCGTGCCACGGGACCAACATGGATGCCTTGTCCAAGCTAAAGCCTTATTTTCTGACGGACGGATCTGGCACAGTGACACCTGGCAACTCATCAGGTAAATACACAAGACTGATCCTCAGTCATGGTTAGTTAAATAACCCAGAGTTCATTCACTTCCAAATGTTACTCAGCCAAATGATTATCTGCTGTCTGGTTTCTCTTTCTCAGGAATAAACGATGGGGCTGCAGCTACTGTGCTCATGAGCCAGTCAGAGGCTGAGAGGCGTGGTCTGCATCCAATGGCCCGAATCATCTCATGGGCACAGACTGGCCTTGATCCATCTGTCATGGGCACAGGACCAATTTCAGCCATCAGAAAAGCAGTGAGTGTATCTTACAGTCCAGAGATGGATTGTCATGCCTTTAGTTAGAATTACCTTTATTTTTATGGAAATATTTATTTATGTTTAAAGCGTCCATACACAGTTCTTCAGGTTAGATTTTTATATAAAGTATATTGGTGAATTTCTTTACATACATGTTATGAGTTATTAATGTGTGTATATCCTAACTGTACATCCTGTCTCACTAGATAGAGAAGGCTGGCTGGCAGTTGCCTGAGGTGGATCTGTATGAAATCAATGAGGCCTTCGCTGCTCAGTGCCTCGCAGTGGTTCAGGAACTTTGCCTGAACCCCGAAAAGGTTGTTCATTTCAATTCCTTCTCTATACTTGAAGCACATGACCAGTGTCAAAATGAACATCCCTTTTAACAATAGACCTGTTCACAAAGCAGAAATCCAGATGTAAATGTAGATCCGTAATGAGCGAGCCAGACACCACAATGGAAAGGAAAAGCTGCCTGATATGACATGAGAAAAAAAAAGCCTTGAGACAAACCAGGTCATAAGTGAACTCATCCTCCCAGGATCTTGTCTGAGCATTTTGAAATATGAGTCCTGGGATGAACAAATAACAGGCTTTATGATTATAGCAGCAGTTATAAGATACAAATTTACCATCCGGAGATCGCTAGTTTGAATCCAGGTGATGCTATAGCAGCCCAGGAAGCAAGACTGGCTGTGCTCTCAGGGTGGGAGGGGCAGCATATGGTCTCTCCATGTCAATCAGAGCTACACTGTGCAGTTACGAGTGTCTGTGAGCTCATGCATACAAAAGGTAGGCGGGAGCATTTTCCACCGAGTGCATTACACCGCTCCCAAACGTTGCATGAGCAGCAGTTTGAAAAGAGGTGGTGACTTGCATCATGTGTGTCAGAGGAGGCATGTGATGGTTTTGCCCTCCTTGACTGGGGGGTACTGATGGGTGAGAAATGGAGATGACTAAATTAGGGAGAAAATTGGGGGGGGGGGGTACAAATCTACAGAGACTCGGGCATAGATGCATAGAAGCTAATGACAAACCTGTTGCTTAGCACACAGAAGTGACCTCTATTCTGAGCTGACCTGATTCCTCTTGTGTAATGTATCATGGAGTATTTGGACTGATAATAAATCTGAGACTGCATTTACAGTTGGGTCTGTAAGAATTTGGACAGTGACATGACACACATTTTGTCATTCTACCTCTGTACATGACTACAATGAACTTGAAATGAAGCAATCTGATTGGGATTGAAGTGTAGACTTTCAGTTTTAATTTAAGGAGTTAAACAAAATATTGTGTAAATCATTTAATATACAGAGACATTATCTAATACTTCCCAAAATTGCAGTAAGATCATAATGTCTTTACTCATTACATCCCATCCTCATTCACTCTCAGTTCATAAGGATATATTGTCAGTTATTAAAGCAAATTCATCCCAAACATCTAAACATCACCTAAACGTTGGATGAGTAAAGAAATCAATTACTGCATTGCCATGTTCCACAGTATCTTCTAGTTTGTATTAATTAATGTACTATGTGCTCATTTTCCTGTTGCAGGTGAATATCTCTGGTGGAGCTATCTCTCTGGGACATCCTCTGGGTATGTCTGGCTGCAGGGTGCTGGTGACCCTCCTGCATGCGCTTCAGAGGACGGGCGGCAGAAAAGGCGTTGCTGCACTCTGTATTGGAGGAGGAATGGGAATTGCTATGTGTGTAGAGAGAATTTAAGAAGCCCTCAAACACAGATGTACAGACTAGCTGCTGAAAAGTGGATCAGGTCTTACATATTTACATGAATTTGTTGAAATTGTGTTTAAATTATATTATGGAAAATAATCTATATGTTATATTTTTATAATTCAGTCATCTCATGTAGGTGCTGGGGTTGATGGAAATATTAATAAACACTACAATCTTCTTTAGAAAACCATGTATGGTCATACTTTGTAATTTGCAATGCTTAGTGTAAGATGAGTGATATCTGGTGAGCTTAAGATATCTGGTAAAACTGAAATTAAAGCCGTCCAAGCAATGTCTATGTTACCGTATTGATTGCAGATGTAAACAGCATATTGTAACAGGATATCGTAAGCTTTAAAGCTAAAAAGAAAGCAACGAGACCTACCTTCAAACATTCCACATACCTAAAGTTAGCCTATACAGCTTTCTTTTTCTGTGGCTCAGAGCTGCTATGTCTCACTGTACATCCAAGTCAGGTTTTTATTTTTACTAACAGTTAGAAATAGTTACTAATTATATTTATCAATTAAGAAATGTCTTCTACCTTAGAACTGCCTTAGCCTATCTATCTAGCCAAAATGTTACAATGCTATGTGCCATAAGGCTGACTTAGCCTTAGTTACGGGATATGAAATAATATGTGTGCTGGTTTGAAACCTCAAGGAAAAAAAACGTTTACATATTTAACTCTGGTGTGTATCTACTGAGTGAATAAAATAAACATTAGACTGTGTGGTCTGTCTGTCTATCTATCTAATGTATTGCATTTTAACTTTAAAGATAAAGGGCCCTCTCTATAGCTTTATAGTTAGTTCTTCTTTCTTTCATGCCCAGTACAATTGAAAGGAAAAAATAGCCAGTAGATGGTGCCAAACATAAATTGCAAATCATGTTTGAGCACTTACCTTTATTCAAGATTATAATATATTTAACAAGACAATGTATTAGAAATGCATTGTAGTGAATGTTAGATTAACAGTAATCTGTGGGGAATATTACTGTAGTAAATAGTGAATGTTAGATTAACAGTACTCTGTGGGGAATATTACTGTAGTAAATAGTGAATGTTAGATTAACAGTACTCTG
>JANCOA010000009.1:14438079-14456091 GCA_024363135.1 Leptodoras oyakawai | reverse complement strand
GAGAGAGAGAGAGAGAGAGAGAGAGAATTGTTGTTTTAAGACCTACATACTATAGAGGTTTTAGTTTAGGTAAAAAATGTTGGACAAGTATAAACATGTATATAGCTAGTGCTGATTTTAAATCTCCTTTCCACAAGATGTTTTAGATAATGTGTGTGTGTATGTATATCACGTCATAACCATAAACACCATTTCATATATATATATATTCTGTGTGTGTTTTAGGGAGAGGACTATGAAGTGCGGACCTACCACACCACACAGTGGGTCAGTACTACAGTCAGTGGTATGGAGGAGGACGAAGCCCTAAATGCTGCCTTTAAGAAACTCTTCAGATACATCCAGGGGAATAATGAAAAGCGTAAGCTCTGCATGCTGCAGAAAATCCAGTGTAGATATTCACTACAGAATAATTTGGTCAAAACAGTTTTATGAGTGTGTGTTCCTAACATTGTGTCCTTCACTGAGAGGCTGATGAACTAAACCTAAACAAATAACTGTCTCTGTACCAGGTCATTTGTTTAACAATTAACCAAGCTCTTCTGCCTGTTTGTAAATGAAGGATTTGGATATATAGCAGTGCGATTAAAAGAAGCCTGCAGGTTTAAACACTTTTTTTTCTGCCTGGTAAATGTAAACATGGTTTCAATACAAGTAATCACATGTTTTCGATCTGCAGTCATTGGGTTCAGTACTGCAGAGCCAGTTTCTAGACCAGTTTGGTGATTTTTTTTTTTTTTTTTTTTTTTTGTTCAGATTGCTGACTCGGGTTATTGGTGAATTACTAGATTTAGTGGCTGTGTTGGAGCTGGCTGACCACCAGGCTTTGACGTAGACCATTAGGAATTAAACAAATGGATTCAGCTTGAACAGAATGTAGTAAAAATTGTAAATGACATAAGACCGATGGGTTCAGCTGTTCATGAGCTGGATTAGGTGTATTGGGTTTTGGGATTGTCGGGAAAACATGATGTTTCCTGCCAGTGGTGTTACACTGTTCCAGAGAAACGACTTCTGATGTTACCACAAGATGGCAGAACATTGTAACAGCTGCTCTGTGGGTTCAGTACAGTGATGATGTAGTGTCTGTAGTCCCTGTACTGAAGCCCTACTATAGAAAAGATAATCTATTAGAACAAGTGAAGAAATACAAACCTGTATTTCCTTATATATATATACCTGTATAACCTATATTTTTGCCTTGCACCCAGAAGTGCAATAGAGTGCAACCTTTGAAATGCTCATACGTGAAAATTCAAACTTTGCTTCAACCTCCAAAATGCTATGACCCATCCCACGAGCTCCATCTATTAAACTGCATTTACAAAAATCGTGATAACTTGCCATTCTCACAGTAGAAACAACTCTAGAAGCTTCCACAGACGCCTATGACTTTATAAACTCGATGGTGGATGCAACAAATGACGTGTGCAAGTGGTTGCCAAGTATTTTGCATAGGCAGTTTTTCAGGTTCTTCAGTGTATAGTTGTCAGTGGTCTAAGATTGTAAAGTTCTTTCAACCCATGTAGTACTCAGAGCTCTAAACACCAGCTGCATGGTCCTCCCCACAGTCCACTGAGCTTAGTGAGAGAAGTGCTCATTGCTGAATATAAGCAACATCCACAACACAATCTGTGGAGAAAATGTGAACCTACAGATACTTAAGAGGAACAAGAACCATGTTGGCTTCTTTAGTTCACAATGTGGTCTCTATCAGAGGTGACGGTGGACATGACTTCCCCAGTGAGCTGTCTCATTAACCGTGGAGAGGGATCAGATGAGAGCTCCTTCACCATGTCCTTTTACCTCCCCGAGGAGCACCAAGCCGAGCCCCCCAAACCCAGCACCCCTGAAACCTTCATCGAGAACAGGGAGGAGTTCACCGTGTTCGTCAGGTATTTACATTAAAGCAGAGCGAGTGAGGCTATAACGGGAACAGTTACGTTTATATGTCAATTGTTTTTTTTTTTTGTGTGTGTATATGCTAGGACATTTGGAGGCTTTGCTAACAGTCAGAACACCCGTGATGAGCTGCTAAAGCTGATTGAAAGCTTGAAGAGGGATGGAAGGAGCTTCAAAGAGGCTCCCTACTACCGTGTGGGCTACGACAGTCCAATGAAGCTTATTAACCGCCGGAACGAAATCTGGGTCATACAGGAGGGAAAGGAGTGAGTCGAGATGTTGTTTACAGGGTGCATAAGGAACAAAACGTCTGAATTTGGGTTTGGATTTTATTATTCCAAATTAATTTGTTGTACCTGTGGTTGCGTCTTTATATCCGCAAGTGCCTGACCATGTAACTGACTGATTTTAGTATTCATGATTTAATTAAGATTACGTCACTATTAATTCATTATTACATCTGGTTATTACCACTAGTGCTATAGAGATACAGTTTGTATGATTGACTATGTTCTTTTTATCCCCACTTTTCTTAATGGTGTCTTGGTGATTTGGAATGAATTAGTGCAGATATTTTTTGCAGGAAGCAGATGTTGGCCTTCACCCTCCCTGGTTAGCTGTTGTGGGGTAGCTCAGATGAGAGCTGGCTAGGAATTGTCAATCGACAAGTGGGTAGATAAAATTCAGTTCAGCTGCCATTGGTAATAATGTCAAGATTTTCACATGAGACAGTCACTATCAATGTTTCCAGTGCACTACTAGTGGATGTGTATATTGGTTACAATTAATATTTAGGATCAGGCTGACCATAACTGTGCTGTGAGTACACTGGAGGGCTTGAGTTTTAGATTTTTATACAGCCCACACCACAGGATAATCTGGAAGGATAAATATTTACTACTAGCTTAAAATCGAGCCAAAATTTGTGATCACCAGCACCATGATCCTTTAGTGCCGCCAGCCAGCTACTACTTATTACTAATCATTACTAATTATTACTAAACTATTGGTGTTTATTCTGAACACCAACACCTTCCTATTACTATCAGGTTAAAGCCTTTAAGTACTATCAGACTACACTCTTAAAGATGTTTCAAAGACTTAAACATAATTTCATAAGTGAAACTCTTTCAGTTTATTAATGCTTAACTCAATGTAAAACGATACACCTTGCCCTCCAGTAATGGAGGATTTTTGGAATTAAATGTAACATTTACTCATTCTGTAATAAAAAAAAAAAATAGCTGTTTTAAGTGTATAAGCTTTCTCAGTATGGATGATTTTAGCTTAAAAGCTGTGGAGGACACGAGCACAGCTGCAGCGAGCTGCATCCACATGTAGACCCTGCACTGTCATCAGGTTTATTTTAGAGGCAGGTGTTGCCTGAATATCATGTTCATGCACTCAGCACTGTGCGAAAAGTCAATAATTATGAAGTGGGTTGAAGCTGAGACAAAATACCACCAGGATCTGTGGTTTCTGTGGCAGAGCATCACAAAGCCATGAGAGTATCCATAAGAGTTTGTATTTTTATTTTGTTGCTGATATTTAGATTTTACATTTCCTGCCCAATCTGAGATTCAAATCAGCATCCGTGACCTTCATGTTCATTCACATAGGATATTTTTATTTAAGAGCCAACGTGACAGGACAAATCCCAAATGTATGTCATGAATTACATGGCCCTGGAGATGCTTGTAATGTGTGTGGTTCGACAGCTAGCTGACAGGTGGCAGTGAATCAAGCACAGAAATGGACCATGGTTAAATATCACAATTTTTTTTATTAGAGAGACATACACAAGAGGGTTAGCAGCCTCCTTCCTCTGTCACCATGGTTTGGTTTTCTGGATCAAAAGGGAAAGAGTGAGACTTTATACAGGCCTCAAATCCAAACTCTGACAAAAACAGTGATGTCATTCTTTCTGAATAAAACTTAGATAAACTGAGCTGCAGATCTGTGTAATCCCCCACAAATAAATCACATCACATCACTTTCTGGCTAATCTAAAATAAATACTCTACAAAAAAGCCACTTCCTCTAACAAGGGTGTACAAATTCTTCGAAAATAAATCCAGATGTTATTTCTAAATATTTTTGTTTATATACAAAAGGCTGTATAAAACTGCACATGAGAGATTTTATGTAAGATGAGTTAGTAAATAAGGAAGGCAAAAGCTAGTAATTAGCAAAGCATTACAGAAGAATCTTTATTGCTCCCAGACCAGTAACTGGCTGAGCTACCCAGCGTCCCTACAGCAGGTGACATTTACATTTATACTTTAAACTCTTTGGTTAACAAAACCATGACAAACAAAACGTATTACTTGGTTCAAGTAGGTTTTCTCTTTGTATGTAAAATTTCATCACAACCAACACAGGCAGAACATTTTAAATGACCAACAAACAAGTAAACAAAGACATGAACACAGTGCAAACCTTCACACTAGAAATCCAACAGAAAAGGTTCTTCTGGAGCCTCTCAGTCTGCGTCTGTTGTGCAGCTTCAGCAGTCCTTCTGTCTATACCATACACTGCTTGTGTTGGACCTGTTTGTCACTTTCCCACAACCACCCAGTCTCAAGAATGAGCAGAATCCATGGAAACCCTTTTACATGACGGCATGTCTGTCAGTCTGAAATTTGTCATTAAATATCCAAACATGAGTTCAGCAATCAATTTGTTTGCATCACTGCAGATGGACTGGACTATAACCTCGATAATATGTATGGCATTTGGCTGACACCCTTATCCAGAGTGACTTACATTTATCTCTTTTATACAACTGAGCAGTTGAGGGTTAAGGGCCTTGCTCATGGGCCCAACAGTGGCAGCCTGGTGGTGCTGGGGCTTGAACCCCCAACCTTCTATTCAGTAACCCAACATCTTAACCATTGAGCCACCCCTGTCCCCTAACAACCCAAGCGTTCCAGAGAGCAAAGCCAATCTATCCACTGGTCAAAGGAATGACTTGCTTTGCAAATTCTTCATCTCTGGTTCCCACATGCCGTCAGTGCTTACTCCACATTGCCAATATTAAGCTTGGGAGGAAGCGGACAAACAAACTAAACAACTACAAAGACGTTTTGTGGACATAACTGAACTACTGTATAGCTCTTTTTTCTTATGAACAGCAGGAACAAAAATAGAACAGATGTGACATGTTGAAGAGCTGTGACAGAAATAGGATGTACTTCAGACATAAATCAGTCTGAAGGAGGCACCGTGTGACTCAGCATATCTCCTACTATACACCCAGGTTTGTGCAGCGTGGCCCGGAGCCTGGACCGAGGGACAGACAGATTACTGTCTCCCCTGTCTGTCCTTCCACTGGTCCTCTGCCAATGGCCAGTCTCTGCTACTGTGACAAAGTTCATTTGTTACACTGGTAGGTGAAAAAATCATTTTCGTCTTAACTTTCCCCTTCACGCAATGTGCCATCTGAGCCTTGAAGGATTGGGGTGGAGGAAACTAATGGGGAAAGAGTGCATGGTTCATCTAGTCCCTCTCCGCCCTCAGTTAACTCTCCCTCCCTCTCGCAGATGACGGTCATGGGGCTGCTAGGGATTCGACTCCGGGAATTGTACTTGCTGCTGGCAGCGGAGGGCGGTGTGCGGGAACGGCCATACTTTGGCCCCAGCAACGAGGAAGGGGACAAGGGGGAACACAGAGAGTAACGTGGCAGTATGGACTCATTCCGGGGCCAGTCCTCTGGCACCCTCTTGCTGCGACTGGGGGAAGAGCAGGGGCTGTCCAGACCTACTGTAGGTGAAGTTGGGTCCAGAGAGGAGTCGAGAGATCGGGTCCTCTGGGATCGTGGGTCAGTTGTGCGTAGCATCTCAGTAGCAGACATGCGGAAGCTCCCTTCTGTGCGGCTGCCCTTCTTCAGCAGCAGTGCCTTAAAGGTGTCACTGCTGGTGGCTGATTTACGCACACTGCGCTGGATTGATCCTGTCTGACGAGGCAGAGTTGAGTTTAAGGAAGGAACTGGTCCTGTTGGCGTGGCCGGAGGAGAAGATTGACCTCGCACGCGTTCATCCTCTGACTCCTTACGACCCAGGACCTTGCGCTTGGACCTGAAAAACAAAGAAAAAACTCAGTGTTAGAGGTGGTCAAATGGATGAGACGTAAACTGAAACCTTGGTTGTTCAATATTTGGTATGCAAGCAGAAGTATTTTTTTTCCTCTACAAAGGAAACGGAATATTTTAAGTGCAAGCACAAGCTGTGTCTAAAATGCCAGTGATGGGTTTAGTTTTAATCTTAGGTGTATTATCCCTGTATTAGAATTTACTACAAATTTAACCGCAAATAAGCTACTCCGACTTCAGTCTTTTCTCCCCTCAAGCTCAACAAACCCAAATAGGGTTATTTTGTGATTAATTTTACTCTGATGAGCCTCCACCCTCTGTTGATTATGCTTCCAGTTTTCTTATTAAAACCAGCAGAGCCTTACATACAGTACATCATGCCTGTGCAGTGCAGTGCAGTGCAGTGCAGGCATATTGGAAAAGCAGGAATAACTTGCTGTTGGATATTAATGCCTTTTATTTAAATGCAGACTCTTAGAAGCCAACACAAAGATGAGAACTGCACACACTGCAGTTTGGTTTTGGGGTGTGTGTGTAGTAAGGCAAGCCCTGGGACAGCAGAATTAAGCAGCAAAGCAGGCTGGGGGGTGGGGTGGGGGTGTGTGCTTCAGTACCATGCCCACTAACCAACAGTGTCTGAAAGAAAATCTGCACTGGTGCTTTAGATTACTAGAGGGAAGGATTAGCAGGCGAATAAAGCAGAAATGTATTGTAGTGCTAAGGGATTGTAAGGGTAATCCCTCTGTGGCATCACCACAAGAAGGGAAACACCAACGGCCAGTTACTTGCCAGGCCGCACCTCAGGGGCTGGGGGGCATTCATGCTCAGATGTTCACAGTCTAAGCTGAACAGCAGAGTGGACAGGAGAGAAGAGAGGCAGGAAGACAGTAAGAGACATGAATCTTGGTACAGGAGATGCACAAAGTTTGCACATATGGTGCAGGACAATTAACTACTGGAGCAGGCCAAGACTACAAAACAACACAAAGATCAGGATATAGAGGGTAAGAGTTGATTAGATTCTTTCTGCAATCATACTGCCAGTAAACACTTAAAAAAAATCATTTTATTTAGGTGGCTGTCTTGTCAGCACTAGAAATACTAGTTGAACTGATAAAAATATGCAACAAACAATCCTTAAAGATATTCCATTCCATAATTATTTATCAATATTAAATAACATTTCACCTCCATGAACTCCCTTGCTGAAATCAAAGTCAGAGAAAATAGGAAGGATAAAATGTAAAAAGGTATACAGCAGGATTTACTAAGCCTATACATTACACTGTTGGCCAGCATTTCAGTTCTAACATTCAATACGTCTGTGCAACACTGTGAGATTATAGTGTGGGTACACCTGCATGCACACTAAACAGAACATACTGTACATACGCAACACAGAACCCATGCCATTTACAAAAATTCACACATTTCGCTGTAGGTACTTTTTACGCTAGACGTGTACATGAATATGGGAATAGATCTACATAAGCTTATTTTACATTCCTTAATGCAGTTATCCCTGCAGCTGAGCACCCTATAATCTGAACGAGAAACCAGAGGAGCCTCTCGCCACATTCCAGCTTTGATGGATGTATTAGAGATTCAGGAAGACAGGCTGCTTTAAAGTTATGAAAGGACGTGCACAGAAGCTAAGGGAAGAGGAGAGAGCTGATGGGAGTCATTCAAAAGATATCGAAACGAACATGGAGGACGTGTACCTGTGAATTGCTGCAAAGAGGTCCTCTGTGGTACGGGGCCGTGTAGGAGTCACCATGTCTTTAGAGATTTCGCCGTTAATGCTGGGAGTCTGTGGGGAGTTTGATGCGTTGGACTCGAACACTTCACCTGAAAGACGTAGGAATCACAAGTTAATATTGACAGCAGTGAAAGCTTGTAGCTCTGAGGTGCTGACACATACTGTTTCTTATGGAGAAGGCAAACAACCACCCACAGCCACACACACTGCACACATTTCACACATTTCACACATTCCAGAGATGGCACAGAGCCTGGCCATCTCAAACATGTTGCATCTACATGAAGTTGCTAGCTTTTGTTACAGAAAATCACATACCACACATTCTGAGGGACATAACCAATGTATGGTAATGTGTATGGCACAAGTGAACGAAAAACTGGCCTAATACAAAATAGACACCCAGATACAACAAACTCACGAAACAGCTGCAAAGCATGTTCAATGTCAGAAAAGGACAATCTAAAGAAATGACAGGTCTATCCTACACGAGCAAGCAGTGCATTCTAATACAGATACCTTATCGGTCTCCGTCATACTCAAGGACAAACGCTCGCTTTGAGAAGTCAATAACTCTTTAACCCATACATTTTCACAGATGAATCTTCCTCTCCAACATTGTTGAGTTGCTCTGATCCTGTCCTCTCTCTGCTCTCGTCTCTCATCTGCACTCCCGGGTTGATGTAAGCTCACGTTATGCACTCTCTTTCCTCCCCCTCCCTCCCTCCCTCCCTCTACACCCCTCCCCTCCACTCTAGGCAGCCAGCTCTTGGGAAGACTGCCCCATCCTATCTTCACTATGACAAGAAAGAGATGTGTAGGGGAGGACAGAGAGAGAAGGAGACAGCTTATAGGATGGAAGGAAGGGTGTAACGTATGTGAGGAATAGGGAAGCAGTAAGAAGAATACGGAAGAGAAAAAAAGTCAGCGTGAAACAGGATAAACAAATGCAAGAATGCAGCCGAACTGGATAGGCTCAAAAAGCAGTAATGAGAGAATTAAAGAATGGACAGGAGTCAGTGGAACAGTAAATGGGAATGATAGAAGCATGATAAATTGCTGTACAGACAAGAGGAAGAGAGAATTAATTCCAATGGCAGCTGCAGCAGTCTTCCACAAGCCCTGATTCGCCAGGGAGGAGGTAGAATTAGACAAACATAATGCTTACAACTGCACTGCCCTTGGCAGCTCCCAGAACAGTGAAATTCAGTTCAAAATATCATTCAGTTTAACCAGTACCCAGTACCTCACCCTTAAAACCTATGACATAATTAACAAATAACTAAGCACAGCGTGACTGAGTGTAAATGCTTGTCCTGTGGTCATCTGTCTGATTTCTCAAAGTTATACCCACTGCTTCCCTGTTCTTCATCAAAAGTTAACAAATACATTTGTCAAAGTCTAGTGTTTAAGCATTCAAAAAAGAACCAAGTACTGAAAAATGTATGATTCTGTCACCCAGTTTTAAAAATGAGAGCAAAATTAGAAACTTTTCACTCACCATCATCTTTGGAACAGACTGATCCTGTAGTGCTGCTTGATGCATCTTCATTGTCTTCTCCATTTTCTTCTTCTTCTTCTTCTTCTTCCAAAGTGCCCATTTCATCATCAGCAGACACAGATGCTTCTTGAACGATGGGAGTCTGGGAGGGTTCCTCAACCTGACTATCAGTTGAACATGTGCTACTTTTACATGTGGAACTGTCAGTGTAACTTGTATCCTCCTTTTTCTCTACCTCCTTCACAGACAGGGATTCCTGATCCTCTGGGTTAAGCACACAAAGGGTCACCTCTTTGTGACCCTTGAACACTTGAGAAGAATTCTCTTCATCAGCCAGTGACTGCATGTCGTCTACAATATGCTCAGGTTGAACTGCAGAGACGAGGGGAAATTTGGGCTTCTTGAAGTATACAGGAGGTTTTTTTGTGGGTGTGGTTTCTTGTGGTGGTCTCTCCTCCCTGTCCATACCATCCACCTCAACTAGGGTATGGCTTAAGTCACTTGAAGGGCAACTGGTCACTTCATAGGGTATTTCTTCTCCTGACTTTGTCTTATAAACTGGTGGATCTGCTCGTTTCTTGTCTTTGGTGATTATATTCTCTGTTGATGGAGATGTTCCATATATTTCAGGAGTAAAGCAAGAAGCCACAGGCAAAACAGTTAGGTGCTCTAACTGGTTACATTTCTCTGGTGTGCCTGGCTTAGTAGAAATCTGTTCAGTTTCCACCTCTTTCTGGCTTTTTCTGGATTTCTGGCTGTCTTTGCTATTCTCTGGTTGTTTGACTGACCGAAGCTGCACACTTTGTAGGGCAAATGGGGTTATTAGTGGCATGGCAGACTTTCCAAACTCTTCAGAGTGAACAGAAATGGGACCCCTTTCCATGTTCACTGGTTTGAGTCTATCTTTAATTCCCTTTAGGCTTGCAGAAGAAGGTATGATTGGAACCAAGGAGGGTCGGGATGGTGGTTGTGAGGGAAGATGAGCATTTACAGTGGGAGGAGACAGGGGAGGTGGTGGTGGAGGCAGGGGTGGATGAGGAGTGGGGCTAAAGGATCCTTTATGTAGAATGCTGTGGTCATTTAATACCTCTGGAGGAGGAGGAGGGGGAAACTCGGGAGAGGAATTTATGGAGAGGGGGCACAAGGATACTTCATGCTGTGGGGTGTTGGGTAAAGGAGGAGCAGGTGGAGGGGGAAAGGTTTGACTTGAAGTGAACACAGGACTGCAGGGAGGAAGAGGTGGAGGTAAAGGTTCAGGGGTGGGTGGTGAAAGGGAAACTGATGAAAGAGGCAGTGGTGGAGGTAGAGGAGGGATGTTGTTCCTAACAGAATCTGAAGTGTTGGAGGATAAAGATGTTGAAGAAGAGGAGATGGACACAGATGAGAGCAAAGATGACTTCCTTTCAGGCACACGTGGCTTAGGCTTACAGCCAGACGGTGACATGGACCTCATGAAAGAAGGAACAGGAGTACCAGCTGTTGGGGTGTTGGACTGACTTGAATATCCACTTGAAGGGGAGGTTAACCGATGCACCCTATCTGGTGAGGATGTGTTTACCTCAGGCTTTGACATATTTCCCTGAGCAGGTGGAAGGGATCTTGGAATATCGTTGTGGATATGTTGCCCATTTGTCATGCTACCTGGCTTTCCTCCATTGGAGACAGAGTTAGTATGTACTGGTGACTGTGTCTGATCACTGTGCAAACGAGGGTAATCCATGTAATAACCCCAAGACTCCGCATAGTCAGAGCGTAGGCTGCTGGTGTCACTGTGTGACGGTGTGACGTGGCAGATGGAATAAACATTAGGCACCCCTGCAGCTGACACACTGCTACTGCCTGCACTTAAGCTACTCTGGCTCCTAGGTCGCAACATCCAAGGGTCTTCATAGTCGCTACTAGGGCTTTGAGATGGTGAGGTTAAAGACCCTTTCCCTTTCAACCCATTCTTCAGTGACTGCTGAAGAGTAGCAATCAGTGACTCATTAAGAACTGACCCATTGCTAGCATTAACTCTACTGTTCTTAGGTTTACGCTGCAGTGAGTCTGTACGTGCTGGAGGGAGGGGTGGCTTCTTAGACTTACGGAGAGAAATGGACCGGGATAATGACTGATCACTGTAAATGCTGCTACGGTCACCTGGCTGGCCTATGCATTCATACATACTGTGTCGTGCTGGCCTGCCTGCAATGCTGTGTCCTTTTGGCCTCAGACCTGAGTCCAAATGCATGGAGGTATAGTAACCATCATTGTCCATGGAATAGAGTGAACTGGAGTCTGTACCTTTAGAGGAACGCTCCAGGCTGTTGTAGAGATGATTGATAGGAGTGGAGCAGCTGGAGGTGAGTGGTCTTCTGGGCAAAACATTCTCAGGGGTGTCATAAATCCACTGCTCATCTGATGATACTGCAGCAATTGTACTGTGGCTGTTTAGGCTGCTATCTGATTGACCAGCTTCCTGCAGGTCTGTCTCAGTGCTGGTGGCCAGACTAGTGGAGCTTTCTCCATTGACACTTGAGGATATTCTGAGAGGTCTTGCATGCAGTTGCAGCCCTGGGCTAGAAGTAGAGTGAAGGGCAATCACCTCAGGAGAACATGACAATGTTGCATTAGGGATGAGTGATGTTGAGTACGCTGCATGAGGCGAAACCATACAGGCAGTCCCCCAGTCCCCATGTGATCCCCTCACCTCTTGGGATTTTGGGCGGGCTGAAATGCTAGTCCTAGGGGCGTTCCTCATGTGAACTGCAGTCTCATCAGCTTGGAGCTTTCCAATCTGCCGAGGTGCTGGTACAGCACTATCCTCTGGCCTACAGGAAGTACTGCTGTTCAAGAGCTCTGCATTCAAAGAAACCCGGGCACCCCGTGGCAAGCTGTGAAAGCGCTGGGGATCACCACTAAATCGAGGAGCCATGACATGAACAGTAGATCCAGGCGAATGGTCATTTGGAACTGTGGATATATTGGTGGCAGAAGTTGACATGCCAGCCATTTGAGCAGCAATTCCTTGTCCTCTCTGAGCTCGGATCCTCCTCATAGATGGTGGAACAATTTTTACCTCCTCGGTCTGGCAGCAGGAATCCCTCGTCTGAGAGTGCCTTATCGTAGAACTCACACTGGCAGAACGTTCCAGTGTTGAAAACTGTCCAGGAATAAACATGGACTGTGGTCGGAGCTCTCCTCCTCGTCCTTTAGCTACAGTGGAGCAAAACAGTAATGAGAGATATTCATGAGCGTTGCTACAGATGCTCCCTTCCCCCAATTCCTCCACTTTGTCCCCTCCTGACATCTGCTGTCAATCAGACTGAAGCGTGTCTACTAAGAGCACTAATTAATTTGATTAGCTGCACCCACATCTGACATGTTAATAATATCTGGAACAATTGATTAGAAGTCATAGCCTAGAGGAAGACTACCATGATATTTCCTAGTCCTGAGCGTGAATGAGTGAATATACATCTGTTTCTGATCGGAAGCAAGATGACCATTAAAGATGTGGGATGAGCAACTCAAATAGCAGCACAGGTTTTCTCTCTATCACACAATACAAAAAATGTATACATAAAATATTATCATGGATAATCAACTTGGCTTTTATGTGCAGATAAATAAACATTGAAATGAGAATTAAACAAGATTCACTGTGGATTTAGAACCAGGATCATGCCCACATCTTTCTGCCCAAAGATTAGAATGGTTAAAACTTATACCCATAGACAAGTACGTGAAAAAGGAGTTAGAATTAGATAAGGGGGTATGGTGTTCTCAATGCAGAAACCTGATACAGGGGAAGAAATGGTGTTAAAGGCAGTTACTGTTCCACGTTTATAATTACATACAAATCTATGTATACCCATGTTGGTAAAATGGTAAATAAATACCCAGAAGCCTTTCCTTTTGCTCCGTGTCCCACACTTGGTCTGACCAATAAATCTGAAAAGCGGATCCAACAAAGGCTCGAGCGGGATAAATTACACAATGTGGTACGTTATCTTCACTACTGTGACCAAGTAATAGCACTCAAATACACATCCAGGATACAAGCTTTGGGGCCATGACCCAGGGACACAGGCTGAAAACAGATTAGAGATGAAGGCAGGTGCTGAAATCTAAGGTATGTAATAAAAAAAAAACAAAAAACAAAAAAAAAACAGGGATCCATAAGTTAAGATTGTATTGCACAGTTCAAATAAAATTGGGCCAACTGTTCTAATGAAGAATGAAGACTGCATAAAGGGGAAAGAAAAAAGCAATAAAGCAAAGCACTAGAAGCTGTTTACATGTGATGGGAATGTCATGTAAAAAGCACTACATGGAGCTGGATTGGAGACAGCGGGTGGATGCTCAAATCAGATTCTGATTTGATTGTTCTGAAACAGAACAAATGAAAGAACCAAGAAAGTGTGCACGGTGGCAAAGATCATGAATGACTAACAAGAGTTTGACACTAGGCACTACACTACACTACAACATGAAGTATAGATAATGGCAGGCAAGGCAGGAGCAGCAACGGTGGAAGCTGGCAGAGCCGTACCATACCTAGTTCCTGCTGAACGTTGTCAGGCAAACCTGATATAGTCTTTCTCCGTTTGACCTTCTTGGGCCGATGGGCTACAGTGTCTGTGTTTATTAGGGAGCGACGGATGCTGGCTTGACGGTCAAACGTCTCCCCTGGAGACCAGGTGAGGAGGGCAGGTGTGGAGAGCAGACAGGCAGTTAGTGACGAGCATGCATTTTTCATGCAGAGTATATATATATATATATATATATATGCATAAATAAATACGTACAGTGCACAAGGCAACTTAAAGGAAGGAAACTAAAACATCCATCAAGTGAAGCTGAATATATGACTAAACTGTGATGAGGAATTACAGTACCATTTTATCTGCTTTTTTTACAGAAAGAAACAGCAGCAAGTATTTTATTAATATTAACTGTTGATCACTTCTCAACTCTGTTATTATATGTACAATAATATAAAGCCTTATACCAGTGTAAGGGAATTTCTTCCTTGTTTTGCCACTGTTAGATTTGTGGACTCTCTGAGAATGCAATACATCTGAATAAAATCTACTTTATAGTCATGGTTGCCATTGTAGTACATATGGACATAAAGCAGTCCTCAAAAATCCCATTTCCACTGTCTTTCAGCAAAACGTCACCAACTGATTATTAGTTCAGAGATATTATAGAATTATGCATCTACTTGTTTTTGCTATGGATTTCTCTGATTTGGGTAACTGCAATTAATTCTATGGGTCCATCAACGTGTAATGCATCACAGTTGTGTCTATGCAAGAAATTCAGACATTCATTTGTCATCTTAGACGCTAATGTAAAGTGCTACTGTTGTTCCGAAGACCTGCATCATGCACCACTTTCCACAGATGTAGACTCTGATGGCTTTGAAATGTTTTTCATCTCTCAGTTAAGTGACCTTTTGCATTAATCACTGAAGAAACTCACAGACAGCAATTTGCTCACTGGAGAGCTGCAGTGCTGACAGACTGAGCCAGAGAACACTGCAGCATTTTCATAAGGTTCAGACACCCAGTAACTCTGCATGTGTGTGTATATGAATGTGAAGTGCACAGTACAAGGCTGGATTAATGCTCGACCTTTTGACCTCGTTCTCCGAGATCAGAAAGAACAGGATTGAGTTAAACAGATAACCTGTACGGATAAGGTGAGTATGGTAAACAGGGAGAGAGAAAAGCAAATTTACATAAAGACTTCATATATTACCATGGTAGTCAGGTGTTAATATGTTAGTGCATGCAGACAAAATCATTGTGATTGTGAAATCTTAATTTAATGGTAAGAAATTTATTGTGTTTACCACACCTCACGGTCTAATGCTACAAACAATAACTGCAGTCGAGGCCACAACGGTGAATCGGACAGATATTAGGGTCTGGTTCTTACCTGTGACATTGATGGGGACAATGTCGGTCAGAATGGCCTGAGCTTGTTGCCTCATCTTTTCCTCAGGAGTGGGTAAGGGTGTGAACCATGACTGCTGCCCGTCCACCTCAGCCCCCTCGGCCTTTAGTGCAGCGTGTGCCCTCATTGTGCTGAAGCCCTTGTCCTCTTCCCCAGACGAGGCGATCGACTGGGAGAAAAATAACAGCAGGACATAATAGTCAGGTGAAAGGTTTTAGAGCAGATGAGGCACACCTGAACTTCTAATGGAGAAAAATGATATAATAGAGACTGAGGGAATAAGCGCTAGATGGCTCTGAATGATGGTTTCTTCCTTTAATCGGAGCCACCTACTCATCTTCAGCCAGAAGTGCTTTACGGAGCTCCTGACCTTTTGAAGGTCTGTGAATACACGGAGCAGTTTCATGGCCAATTGAACACCTGAACACAGAAGTTTGTGGAAACAGACCAAACGCAAATGTGCGCGCACACACACACACACACACACACACACACACACACACACACACACACACACACACACACGAAGAAGAAGAGGAAACAGCAGAAAAGTGAGAGATTCACTCAGGCAGGAAAGCTGTTCCAGCATTGTAAATCCGGCACAAGAGTACAACTAACAGCTATGGGCTAACTGTTGCAGCTCGATTCGCACACTCACAGGGCGCCTCTAAATCACCACAACAATGTAAACCACCGGAACGCTGGGCTTGCAAAACGCTAGCAAAACCGCTGCTAAAATGCAATCTTAAGAGTGAAATCAAAATGCAGCTCTTTCTGGCTTTTGCTCGTCATTTCGGAGCAAAGACACCTATAGATCTAGACCTTACGCTTCATATGAAGCAAAAAACATCCCTCCAGCCACTCACTACAGAGGGATGGAGAAAGTAGAGGTGAACAAAGAGTGAAAAAAACAGAAGTACATGGACATGTAAAAGACAGAAAAGACAAACAGAAAGACAGACATGATACAGTGAGGCTGAGGGCAATTAAATAGTTAGGAATGAGTATGAATAAGTGCTAGAGCAGCCACATCATACAGAAGGCCAGAGCAGGGGTCAGGGGTCACAGAGGCAAAGACTAGAGAGGAAATAGAAGCCCACTATAACGGTTCTGCAAGATTTGCATCCAAGTGTATTGTGTATGAAATAGTTCCTGAAATACAGTGACGGGATTGAGCTGTGTACAATGACTAACTAATAGTCACCCGAAACAAGCTAATAATCTAATCAGGATTTGGAAAAGACGATTAATAAACACAAGAACACATCTTGCTGACCAGCCCTCTTTAAACTTCCATTTATTTTGCATCCACAGCCACATTATCATATTAAGATCCCAGTAAATAAGACTAATGAACTTTCTCTGCTGTAAGCTGAGAGTAACAGGTGTGGTGCGTCTCCAGAGACCCGGTGCTCACGGCACAGCAACACATGGCTGACAACACTAATAAAGCACAACGAGAGAGAGAGAAAACAGATCAAAGTACAGACGGAGAAGAAAACCGAGACATAAGCTACAGACACTGGATTGGAAGAAGTCTGAATCCTAGTCGAAGCCCAAATGCAAATCTTGTATCATAAGAATAAGGTCACTGAAGTAGCAATGTGTTTACGTCAAGATGTTTCAGACATACCGCAAAAACTTTTGTCTCACTTTAAACCCACTTTTGCAAAGATTTGGGTGCCGAGAAACACTATGACAGTTTCATGCATTCCCGTGCCTGCTACTCCAGACAGATATGGACACATGACCCAATGACTATTCGATGTTTACAGCTGATGGCATTTGAATGAGCCACAGTGTCTCACCTTATCATCAACATCTTCCTCATCCTCATCCTCCAGCTGGCTGCTGCGGGAGTGGGCTGAGCCTGAGAAGGTAGGGCCCTGGGAGTAGTACTGGGAACTGCGGAAGCCATCCTTCCTCAGCTTATCACAATCTGCAAAACACACACATATGGTCAGAACAAAGAGATCTGGGTTAGTGCTAAGTAAAACTTCTACAGAGACAGACTCCTGAAAAGAAATGACAGATGCCTGACAAAGCGTTCAGTGAGCTCCCTCTAGTGGTCAAAACAGACGCGCGCTAGTATTTCATAACATAAGGATATGGCAAAATGTGAAAGAAGACAAATTATGCAAACGTGTGTGAAGTGAAATATCTCACATCTACCTCTGTGGGCTTGTCTGTGTGGGTGAGTGTGAATCAATCACTGGAGTGTGTCTCAGCTTCATGTTGCTTGCTACAGATGGTATCCAGACAGATCTCCCTCCCTTAACCATGCAGATATGTGTGTCTACACAAAATGACACGTTCACACTATCAGATGGCAGAACACTTCCCTGTCTTTGTGCGCCTCTCATCTGCCTGATAACCGTCACAGCTTCGAAAGTCAGTGAGGCAATGGAAATAATGCTATTATTTTTCCATGAAAGCAGACAGAGGACATAGAGACGTCTCGATGGACACTCTGAGGCTGAGACACTTCCACGTTTAGCTACCTGAACATCATAAAGGGGAGGCGAACTATAAGGATTACACAGCATGCCTATAATATTAATTGTTTCAAATTCTGATGGAGTAATAGGACAGGACCATCAATTTTACGCATTATTGTGTCCTGTGTGTGTGTGTGTGTGTGTGTGTGTGTGTGTGTGTGTGTGTGTGTGTGATTTGCATATACAGTATATCAGGACATGGTGTTTTTCACAGCAATTCCACAATCTACTATGTCTCTAGGGCGGCACGGTGGCGCAGTGGGTAGCACCGTCGCCTCACAGCAAGAAGGACCCGGGTTCGATCCCCGGGTGGGGC
>JANCOA010000009.1:14119974-14132528 GCA_024363135.1 Leptodoras oyakawai | reverse complement strand
ATGCAGGTAGGTGAATTGGTGATGGGAAAATTGGCCCTTAGTGTGTGAATGCGAGTGTGACTGTGTGTGTGTGTGAGAGAGCCCTACGATGGATTGGCGCCCTGTCTAGGGTTGGTTCCTGCCCTTGTGCTCAGAGTTGCCGGCTGGGCACTGGCTCCCCCGTGACCCCATAACTGGGAATAAGCGGTACAGAAAATGACTGACTGACTGTTTTATAAGTTAGAAGTAGGGTGACGCGGTGGCTCGGTGGGTAGTGAGTTTACTCTGGGTTTTCCGGTTTCCTCCCACAGTCCAAAGACATACACGTTAGGTTGATTGGTGACTCTAAAGTGGCCCTAGTGTGTGAGTGAGTGTGCGTGTGCGTCCTGTGATGGATTGGCACCCTGTCTAGGGTTTTTCCTGCCTTATGCCCTATACTGCTGGCTAGACACCGCCTCTCCCGTGACCCTGAATAGGAATAAGCGGTCAAGAAAATGAATGAATGAATGAAGTTAGAAGTATAATTAGGGTAGGTTACTGCTAAAAGCTGAGAGCTGTTTCATTCAAGATATGTAAACAAATTGTAGTGCCTAACCAAATGCTTTCATATTTATTTTCATGTCAGTCAGAAACAAAAAGAAAACCTAAGTTTTCAATTAAGCCACTTTGAGCTGTAAGCTGAACAGGAAGAGGATGAATGGCTCTTGCATGACCATGGAATTGGAAGGAATTGTACAGTGGTGGATAACCGTTTCTCATGGTCGGGCTGAGCGAACAAAATCTAAACCTGTTGCATAAAGTAAACTATAAAGTAAAACTATAAGAAGCACGATGCAGTTCTACTTTTACACCCTAGAGGTTATTGCTGATTTACTAGGGGTTTCGACTAAACACTAGTTGTTGGACTAAACTGAATATACTGCTGAATCCTATACACAGAGCGTGATTTGACAAGGGATGCAAGTGGATCTCACCTACATGGTATAATGTAAAAAAAAAAAAAATCACCTCTTTGTGATCAATTTTTAACCGCATCCATGTTTACCCATGTTGTACATATCAGGAGTTCTTCATGTCAAACGGCACTCCGGAGCAGCGCTAAGTACACCTGCTTCAGTGGTGGTTATACATACATGCACATTCTTCATAAATAATGAAGTAAACTGTTTCATAGTGCAGCATGGCAAGCACACACACTGGAGATACAACAAGAGCTGTAGGCTTTTTCTTTTGTTTAAACTTTAGGTTCTGTCTAATTTACATGAACATAAGGCTGACATAAGTGCTCTGTAAAGGTTCTTCACGCAGCTCCATTTCATGCGTCTGCCAACTCACTTGTTTTATTTATCTTATTCGTGCAAGATGAATATCCAGACAAATATGCCAAGTCTTTCATCTTATCTTTTGCCGTCACATTTTTCTGCCGTCAAATCATACTGGATTCAGTCATTAAGCCCAAGCCTACAAGAGCGCCAGTTGACGTGACCTCCTCAGCAATAAAAAAAACTGCACAAGAACAGCACAGGCCACACAGATGATAAAAAAAGACTGTTTTAGCTTGCCATTTATGTAACTGGCATGTACATTAATCTAACAAGAACACTGTTGCAGATCTTACATCTTGCCCTTTGCCAACCCACACATGTGAAATTTTGCGATATGGCACCTAACAGGCTTCAGTAAATCAATGATTTTGAAAAGGGCGCATAAGCACATGCAGGTCGATGTCCACTCTGCTCTTTCTGCCAGTGTCAGAGAGCTGGAAAAAAAAGACCTCCCTCCCTCAGGCAGGGCAATCCATCAACACAGGACCTGGCCTTCAGACTAAACACACTCTCATTATAGCAGGTCAGGGCCTCTGAAAGCCTCTGCATACATGTTTACTATTACCACACAAATGACTAAACAAGTATGCCATAGCAGGAAGACAACAAACAACACTGTACTGTACTGAACACGTGCTTTGTGGTGGTTTACAGTGCAATGATGGCTACAGCTTAGCTGATGAATGAAAAAGAAATGCATTAGACGTTTCTGAGACGAGCACAGGACATAAGCCTTCCTGGTTCCCCTTGGAATGAGGCATTAGCACTTCTTATAGTTTATATTTACTTCAGGAAGGACTGTAAATGACCTGTAAAATTCGGATCTGCATTCAGATACATTTAGTATCACTTTCTGCGTGATCCCAGCCAACAATCTTTTAGGTTAGTAGAAAGTTCTGGTTCTAAAATATGTTTCTTAGCAAGAATATTTCATCTGTCAAGTTTATGAATGGCCCTATAAAACATTTTGGCTGTAAATAAATTACCACCATGCTCAAGAATGTGTGAGCAACATTATTATCAGACTGCAGAGCAACCCCTTTCCTAAAGCACATTTCAGACCATTATGTAAACATTATTTCTGTAAGGTTGCAGCCCAACCTTCTTATAACATTTTGCTTTACTGAACAATATGATTACATTTCCTGTTAAGGATGATTTCAGGCTGTACAAGCTTTATTTCCTGACATGACTGGCTTTTTTTTTACCTCAGAACTTCTACATCCAATGCTAAATACTTTACCAGTATGTTTATATAAAACACAGAAGTAGTACAATGCTGTAATATACTAATATGTGCAGCGATCAGTATTCATTGGTATTGTCTGCAAAAAAAAAAAAAAATTATGCAAAAAGCTTACGTAACTCACTGTCCTATACACACAGAGGTGTTCGTGTGGTTTCGGAGAACAGTGGCAGACAACCAAGTACAACCAAGTGTGTGTGCAGACAAACGCTCACCGGAGTGTTAAGGACGCCTTGTTTACGTTCTCGTCAAGAGGCAGCAGGGATTCCCATATTTAAAGCTGGGGGATGTGGAATCACTACAGTATGTATTGCACTTGTGAAGCTGCTTATCTAACCCTGATAACAACACACTCCTCCGCAGCCATGCTCTTTCAAAATAGAGAAAGTGAAGTAATGGAAAAACAGAGGGGTTTGTAACTAAAGAGATTTCAATGTGCTTTTTTAATTGTGGTTTGTTTTTGTTTTGTTTTTTTATGAAATTCATCTTTACAATTTTTATGAGGAAAAAAAACTGCAACGTACTTTCCACTTACACATTTTACATCTTTACCGTTGAGGGTGTTAGGTAAGCGACATGTTTAAGCTAACCTCATAAGCCCCAGTAAACGCTTGGCAACTGCTTATTCACACAGCTTTATAGCCCCCAGAAACAAAAGTGTGACATAACACTCACAACAGGCCATCTGCATACCTGCTGAACTGTGGTTTGAGTTCACACGTCTAACGGTGGCCATTACCCGAGCCATGTCCCCGCAGACCAAAGCAGGCAGGCGCATTCCTAATCAATGGCCAGGATGTAGCCCAAATTAACTCACTTATGTGAATGTGATTCTCCACCCGAACTGAACGGCTACTTCTGAAAGGGTGACATTTGTTTTTAATGGTTTGTGCTTGAAGGTATAAGGTTAAAAAAAATGGAGATTACTGGAACTACATTATTGGAACTACACTCCAAAGACATCTCAGGAGAATAATCAGATATGTGTCCAAAATGAGTTTTATTAGCAAGTGTGGCTGCCGCAGGACTTGGCCCTACAGTTACCTAATCCGAATATGGCCTTTTGTGATTCAAGGAATATCGAACACACACCAGTCTGGGGGTCATTCAGAAGGAATAAATTCCTTCATCTTCGATATCAGATAGTGGATAGTCAGGGCTGCATATCGATCTTTTCCTTCTATGCTGCTTTGGGGGGAGCAGCAGTGCCCAGTCTTTGGACGATAAGCACCAGCCAGGAGATGAGTCATTCCCATCTGGAGGGCTCTCGTTCTTTCAAAGTCTCTCTTCTGTACTGTCTCGCACTTTCTCTCTTTCTGTCAGATTCTTTCTTTCCTTCTCTCGCTGATAGGTATGTTATAAAAGTGCCATCTAATTTACTATAACACACCAGTACTCAGGGCAGGAGGCTATAACTGATGGGGGTAGGGAAGGGAGAAGACACTTAATGTGCCAGTAAGAATTGTTAAAAGGCACCGTTTTAAAGCTTCACACCCCACCCCAAACCCTACATTATACATATTCCAATAGAGTGGGGCAAAAATCCATTTACTTAGCACCATTCCTGTATTAAATCCTGAAATGATGATAGAAAAATAATGAAAATCTGATGTAAATAAAACAACCTTGAAATTATTAAACCATAAGGAGTCTAAAATGTCACGAGCCATGAGTCAGGCACGATGATTGCAGATGTTCAAATGGCTCTGAAGCAGCTGACCTTTAGCCACCTCAGTGGTTGATCGGTGGTGTGGGCCAGTAGCAGCATGTTGTGGTGGTGGAAAGTAATCTGAAGCAATATCTCAATACCTCTGTGTAAAAGTGACCCTGCACTGCCTGCGGGAGGCAAGAGGCAGGGCAGGATCCTCTCGCTGCATTTCTCCTGTCGCTGTAACCACATGAGTATAGCAGAGGGGAGGCTGCACTGTGCTAGAGACTGTGGGCAGTGTGATTTCAGAGGGGTAAATGATTGCCCTCTAGGGGACACAGCGAGAGAGAGGAGAGAGAGGCGAGAGAGAGGAGAGGGAGAGGGAGAGGGAGAGAGAGAGAGAGAAGCTGCTTATCAGGGGAAGCTTGGCAGCAGTCTATAGCTGCTGGTGTCTGTGGTGGCCTGCAGGGCAGACAGAGGAAACTCCCTTTATCCTTTTCCTTACATAAATATGCAAACACATAAAGAGACAAGAATTTGTCTTTCCAAAAATGTATGAAATTTCTTTCATTCAACAATTAAGCTTCATCTGTAGATTTTTCCTGTCATATTTAATGACAGCACACAGATTTTCTGTTATGCAGATACACAATTATAGGAATATTACAAGCCACCAAACATTACAAACACCGCAGCTCAAGCGCCACAATGACTTTTCAATTAAAACAAGAGCATTACAACAAATATTAATTTCTTTCGCCAGGGCCCAAATCCAGACTGTCTTATCCGCACATTTCGTGTAATAACGTGATGTCTATCTCCTGACAAGACCATGTTCTTTGAAATTCCCCATGCGCATCTCACACTGATAACCCCGCCCACAAAAACCCTCCACCAATCACATCCCTGCATTCGACGCGAGGTGGTAACGGAACGACCGAAGAAGCTTGAGGGGCGGGGCAAAGCCGCGCTATTGGATAATTATACGTGACGTATCAGGTGTGGAAAAAACGCCGAGAAGTAGTTAAGAAGGGAGCCAGTAAGTTTGGAAAGAGGTTTGACTTGAGCTTTAAAGCTGCGGGAAGGAGGAAAAATCACAGCGAGTGAAGAAAGGAGCGAGTGTTTGAACGAGAGAAGTGTGAAGCCGCACAGCGGACCATGGTACAGCAAACTGAACACAGCGAGACGGAGAGCGGCGCATCCCGCGAGGCCACAGACACGGAGGAGACCGAGATGAGCGTCTGCAGCCCCGTGCCGCCAAAACCGGACTGGTGCCGGACGGCCACCGGCCACATCAAGCGGCCCATGAACGCGTTCATGGTGTGGTCAAAGATCGAGCGGAGGAAGATCATGGAGCAGTCTCCGGACATGCACAACGCCGAGATCTCCAAAAGACTCGGCAAGCGCTGGAAAATGCTGAAGGACAGCGAGAAGATCCCGTTCATCCGGGAGGCAGAGCGGCTGCGCCTGCAGCACATGGCTGACTATCCAGACTACAAGTACAGACCGAAGAAGAAACCAAAGCTGGACAACTCTTCCAAACCGGGCGCCTTGTCGCCGGAGAAAAACGGAAACAAGGCTGTCAAAACTGCCGCAAAGAAATGCACAAAGATGAAGCCCAGCAAGCCGGGCAGTGTCGGCGTCAGCGCGAGAGCCGCGCAAGACGTCCGGTGCAGCTACGCGTTCACAAACTTAAAAGTCAGCAAGTCAGTCAAGAGGGAACTTACAGACGACGAAGAAGACGATGAAGACGACGACGATGACGACGACGACGAGGACGACTACGATGACGAGTCTCCAGTGCGCTTTAAGACGGAGGACGACGAGGAGCACCTGAGGCCGTACGGTGTGGCCAAAGTGCCGGCGAGTCCCACGCTGAGCTCCGCCGCGGAGTCGGAGGGCGCCAGCATGTACGAGGAGTCGTCCGGTCGCGCCAATGCAACAGCCGGCTCCAGACTTTTTTACAGCTTCAAGAACATCACGAAGCAGCAGCCGCACCACGCCAGCCGAGCTGAACTCTCACCGGCGCCGTCTTTCCGCTCCGCGTCCATCTCGTCGTCATCGTGCGGCGAGGACGCGGACGACCTCCTGGTTGACTTCAGCTTGAACTTGGCGGCGGGCGGCGATCCGACCAGCCACGCTTCAGGGAACTTGTGCCTCTCTCTGGTGGATAAAGACTTGGACTCGTTCAGCGAGGGCAGCCTCGGTTCCCACTTCGAGTTCCCGGATTACTGCACACCAGAGCTGAGCGAGATGATCGCAGGGGACTGGCTTGAGGCCAACTTCTCCGACTTGGTTTTCACCTACTAACAAGCCCATCTGCCCTCCGTTAGCGAGGAGACCGGCGCATCTTCAGGTTCTTTCAGACTCGCCTCTGGGGTTTGTGCCCCTTCCGGGTGGCGCGAGGAGGAAACGGAAGCGGACGCGCCACGACAAAGGTGACATGGCAAGAAGAAAAAAAGTAACGTTTGTCACCGTGACAGGGTTTTATGGCTGTTTAACTGGTGTGAGGCCGCAGGTGGAGAGCAAAGCGTCAAAGAGAAACTATGCATTCACGTCCCACCTCGTGTGTCTACAGGGAGCTGAAAGTGCGGCTGCTCCTCGGAAGGAGGCGAGTCTACACCACTTCAGGATGTTCACTTTTCCAGAGGGTTTTATGTGATCTTTTTTTTTTCTGTATGCCACAAATTAGTTTTTTTGTACCCCTCCAGACAATGGAGATGCGGAGATTAAACTGTTCTAGGACACAGGTATGGCAGGAAGAGTTTTTGATACATAACCAACATACCTCATCTTTTAAAAAAAAAAAAAAAAGTGAAAAGTGAAATATTTTCTGGCATATTTTTGTACAGTTAAAGGGAATGTTCTTACTGTGCTTTCAGTGAGGTTTCTTCAGGCACTTCTACCCGGTTTCATTGATTCAAGCATGCAAGGGTTAAATGACATCATCTTTGCATCTTAAATGCCTTGGTATGATTTCACATTCTAGGTGTACAGGTGTAGATCTGACCATGCGTTTCTCTGAAAACGTACAATGGAATTGGGGAATTCTAGGCCTCATTGCTGGTACTAGATTCAAGATTGTATATGTTCTGTAATATAGTAAAAGCTAGGCGTTTATGTATATCAGTGTGAATGGGTCCCAAATAGCAGGTGTGAAACTCGAAAAAAAATTGTTTTGCATTTTTACCATCTTAATGGCATTTTTATTTTTCATTATTTTGTGCAATATACTCTTGAAATGGACCATCTGCATTTTTGTAGCAAAGGAAAATGCGTTACATGTTGTCATGCTGAAGTCTGTATCTTGACAAATAAATCAGCTGGAACTGACAGCATGTATGTCTGCTTTATTGTGTGTGTGTGTGTGTGAGAGAGAAGTGACTGAGTGCAAACAAGGCCATCTTTTTGTGTACATGAGTACTGAATGTCTCCTTCAGTATTTCCTCAATCCTGACCCAAGTGTTTTTTTTTTTTTTACACAATCTATTAAGGGGTCACTCTTGATTGGTCACCCCCCCCCCCCCTTTCCTCCCCAGCAGGCTCAATTTAAGCCTCTTCATTCATTCAGCAGGCACTGGAGTCCAGCGTATCAATGCAGCTGTTTCCCTGCAATGGCCTCTCGACTTACAATGACTGCAGGAATCAAATTTGCTGTTCTGTCATCAGGGAAAGCTTTTCTTCTCTTCTTTTAGATAAATGTCTCCTAGGAAAAGCTTTCTTCTTGGGCATAATTGTCAAAATCAGTTCAAAGGATCCTGAAGTTCCTACTTATAGCTAAATACAGAGTTCCTGTGATTTTCATAGGAGATGTATAACAGAAGACAACCACATTCCTGCCTTCGTTTGCCACATATGTTAATCTATAGGTGAAAAGCCTCTGGATGATTGCCATGCTTGTATGGCTTTGATTATCTCTTCCTCTGTTCTTTCTGTGACTGTGTATTACTGCTCAGATTACTACTCAAAGGGCCTCTGTTGAGAGTGTTGCTTTTCCTCTATTTCCTGCTCATCCACAGGGCCTATCATTTCCATGATAACATGTTCTTTGAAAGACCCACTGGCTAAGATAAAACCAAGGGAAGGCAGAAAGAGCTGTTGACTCTTGGGTACACTGTAGATATCGTTTTAAATGCTAAACGTTCAACCTAATTAACACTCCTTTCAGATTAGTTTTGGAGCGAATGTTTTCTGGCTGTATACTCAAACAGCATATCAACTATGACAAGGCCATTGATGTGTCTCTTCCCTTCACTGATCTGGAGGGTGTTGATCTGGAGGCTGTTGTAGGAGGGTTATTTAAAAGTCAGTTCCAGTGTCTGTACTGTTGTTTGATTAGCCCAAGAGTGCTTCAAGAGTTAATATTAAAGAAGGGATATGATAGTGTAGTTTGACCCTTTCTTTTCCCATACGGTCTACTAAGAACAGATTTCTTCTTCGTTAACATGTTCTCAAGTAATGACTTGGGTATTAAAATCCTTTTAATTTCCTGGACAACCAAATATCCTTGCTGACACCATTAATACATCTAACATCCCTCCAAATTTCACTATTAATACTCATGCTTTTATTCTATAAGAATATCCTGAGGATCTGGAGTGAAGAAACATTTTCAGGCGTGTTTATCTGGAATTGTATAGACAATTGAAAAACATATGCAGTCATTAAAATAGGTTTGAATAAAAGTTACAAAACATTATATACGCACTGTAGCAGAGAAAGCCATCAACAGTACAGTGTTGTGTACCACGTCTGACCCGATTACCTGACTGTATTCATGCATGAATGCGAGAGAAGCTTTTGATATGCACACATGTGCAGCTTGTAAAGGATCTGAATTAAGCTGATTTGGCAGTGTCTACACAAGTTCAGCACTCAGCTGGGTGCCCCCCCTCCCTCACACTCCCATTTACAGCCTTTCTGCTGTGCCTTTATTAGCTGCTCTGTTGCCTCAAAAGACTATCAAGATGACAGAAAATAACAAGCAACGCAAATCACTGACACTCGTGCTGCAGAAAGCGTGTCTGTAGCGTCATCCTAACTACTCTCTGTGCAGACCCAGATGGCGGGCTGGTGTGACGTCCCTCTGTAGCGCTGCCTAAACCCAAACAGATCTGTTTACAAGATTTGCATGCAAAACCGTAGGCTGTTGCCTCCAGAACCAGCAACTGGCACGCTCACTGAGATCGGCTCAGCAAGCATCTGGCCTGTTAATGCCATTAGAAAGTATTGTACAAATTGCTTTTGATTAAAAAAAATAAAGATAGATGTTTAAAGTTGCAGTTATTTTAGCAATATGGTCGTCTCTTCTAAAGCAGAAATCAGAGAGAAAAATAAACCTGAATACCAAACCTGAATACCAATTGGGATTCATTTCTAAAAGCATTCAAGGGAGGCGATCCAGAAATCCACAAAAGCAACCGAATACCAATGTTTTAAATGGCGATTATTCACAGCATATCGCTGGCTCAGAATGTGTGCTTTAATCATGTTTCCTATACTGTGTAGGATAGTTAGGAATTAGTTTCCCAGCAACGTTGTCTTGTTTGTTGACAGACTCGCACCATTTCTATGCTGTCAGTAATGGAAGGTCGGCTTTGAGTGATAGCTCAGGGCAAAGAGGAGACCACTGTTTAATGCTTCCATATGACAAATCCAAAAAGCCTTATAAAAGTCATTCTTTAGCACAATGGTGTACCGTGTAGTACTGCCACATCACGGCTCCTGGGTCCTCAGGTTACTGTATGTGTGATGTTTCTGTGCATGTGTACTCTAGGGTTCCTTTGGGTCCTCCGGATTTCTTCCCACCTCCCAAAACATGCTGGTAGGTCAACTATTCTCAGAACAATTGCTCAATAGGTATGAAGGCATGTACATGGAGCTTTGCAATGAACTGGTATCCAATCCCAGGTGTATTCCCTCCTCGCACCTCTCAGTGTTCCTGAGAAAGGGAACTGTTCCATGATAAAGTGGTTACTAATGTCCTACATTGGTTGGATAAAGTGCTACAATGTTCAAACATACAGATCACGACTCCTGATCTGTGAACTTTCCCAACCTAAACCTTTTATTCTAAAGAGGTAGCCATAGGTTGATTTACCAGGGTATCAGTGTTTAATGAGGCATGCATGGAGTAACGACTGCTTTGCTCGCTCTGTATCTTGCAGCTCTGTAGCACTAGCAGCCTTTTTCAACATTTTCATCTGAGATTCAAAATACTACACAATGTCATATCACTTGAACTGATCTCCTGTGATGATCTTTGTGTTTGTATGAATGTTCTGCAGAAAGCACAGCACATATCTCCCAAGGATAAAGTCTTCAATAAAGCCTGGCACTGTTGTCTGACTACAAGCATTTTAAAGCACTAAGCTTTCTTATGTTTGGTAAATCTATAATAATCTGTTGATTGGCACATATGAAACCAGCTCCTGGATAAATAAATCATTGTCATTGTATAGTCTCTGAGCTGTGAAAACATTCTATACAAGATAACCGTGGCTCCCGAAAAAGAAAACGGTCCCAAGCCGATCTCGTAGGTTTAATAAAGTGCCTGAGATTAGCAGTAAATAAACCGGGGAATGATTCTCGATACACATAACCCTCTGCACCTCTATTAAGGCGTGTTCTATAGACATGGTAAAAATGTCTCCGTCTGGAATGGCAGGATGTCGTGAGGAAATTGAAATGTCAAAAATGTGATTTCTCCCTGATTTGCTCTTTGCTCCATCTTCTTTACAATGTGCCATTTATGTGACCACATTCTCCTCTTCAACATTTAATCCATTTAACATTCATCACAAAAAAATTTGTTTTCCACTATGATAACTACGATATAGGGTTTCAGGACTGAGGACATAACGTGTTTATACAAGGTCTGTCTGGAAAGTAATGAGAATTAAATTCCCGTGCTCCGTACGGCTTACGCGTGGGGATGTGTTTTAATCTTGGGGAACAAGAAGAAATCACACTGAGCCAAGTCGTGGCTATAGGGTGGATGTGGAAGAACTGGAATGCTTTTTTCTAGTGTTGTCAAATTAACGCCTTAATGAATGCGCTAACAAAAATAAATTGAATGCCTTTAAAAATTTTAATGCAGTTTAAAAATTAATTAAATTACACAAACCAGTGGCACCATCAGTGAACACAAGCATTCCAAAATTGACCGTTATGTTACTCTTTTTAGGCTGTATTCCTATCGCAAGGGTCCCTAAGCTGTATCCCTGTTTTGTATCACTACTGTGTACATGTTTTGATTGTCTCTTTTTGTGTACATCTCGTGCACAGTGCTTTGATCTCTCGTGTTCAGTGTTAGGATCTCCGAGCTCGTTAGCTATCATAAACATTGTTAAAATTTGAAAGGAACAATGGAGAACAAAGAAGTTGATGTGTTTGGGGTCGTTGTCCTGTCGGAACACCCAACTGTTACACAGTTACACAGAAGAATTATGAGGTAATATATCTTCTTTCTTATTCTATCCAGTTTGTGCAAGGTACCAGTTTCACTGGCAGCAAAAGTATGATGCTACTACCACCATGATTAACCACTGGTACAGTGTACTTAGAGTTGAAAGCCTCACCTTTACTCCCCCATGACCAATACCTCAGGTCATTG
The DNA here is from genome assembly GCA_024363135.1 of Leptodoras oyakawai. Classification (NCBI taxonomy): domain Eukaryota; kingdom Metazoa; phylum Chordata; class Actinopteri; order Siluriformes; family Doradidae; genus Leptodoras; species Leptodoras oyakawai. The sequence continues at coordinate 14,120,715 of JANCOA010000009.1, read as the reverse complement.
TGGCCAAACAACTCAATCTTTGTCTCATCTGACCATAAAACTTGCTCTAGAAAGCCATGTGGACAGCTGCAAACTGTAGTCAAGCTTGAAGGTGTCAGCTTTGGAGGAGGGGCTTCTTTCTTGGACGGCAGTCTCTCAGTCTATGCTGATGTAAAACTTGCTTGACTTTAGACAGCTACACTGGTGTTCCAGCAGCAGATCTGCACTGAGCTCCTTTCCCATTGTACCGTGTGTTGGTCAACCCAATTAGTTCAAACAAAGCCTTTTTATGTGGGCACAGAGACGCTACAAGCTGTCGGCAATCATGATCACTATAAGTGTCTGGAACACTGTTCCTGCAAAAGATGATCAATTAGTTGGTGTTTTGCTGATGGTGGTCGAGAATGCTGTCTAACACACAGCCCTGAAATCTCTCACAGGTGGTGTTTCAACTGGGTTGAGATTTGATGAGTGTGAAGGCAGTAGCACCTAATTTACTTACATTTATGGCGTTTGGCAGACACCCTTATTCAGAGCGACTTACATTTATCTCATTTACACAGCTGAGCAGTTGAGGGTTAAGGGCCTTGCTCAAAGGCCCAGCAGTGGGCACTTATCAGTGGTGGGATTTTTTGAACTCATGACCTTCTGGTCAGGGCGGTATGGTGACGCAGTGGATAGCGCTGTCGCCTCACAGCAAGAAGGACCCGGGTTCGATCCCGGGTGGGGCGACCTGGGAAATTTCTGTGTGGAGTTTGCATG
>JANCOA010000009.1:13999193-14009253 GCA_024363135.1 Leptodoras oyakawai | reverse complement strand
AATGGGGGTTAGGTGCCTTGCTCAAGGGCACTTCAGCCAAGTCCTGTCAGTCATGGGAATCGAACCCAGGACCTTCCTATCACGGGGCAGACACCCTAACCACCAGACCCTAGCGATCTACACAAAGTTTAATTTTCTTGTGTTTTTTGCATTAACATTTATTGACTCCCCTAAAAACTGGCCTTAGACTTCAGTTATAAATCCAGTTATGAACTGAGATTAAACTGGTTTGTTTTATTCTCAGAGAAGGGAAATGATGATCTGTAATGTCACTACTGCACATGCATCACACAGGCTTGGACGTTGTGTAGAAAAACGCAGGAGTGCCCCTGTAAAAGATTTAGTGTAGTTTGTTTTGCAGACTTTACCTGTGCTGGTTCACTGGTTGACTTACACTGGGAAACTACCACTTCGAGCTGTTCCAGTCCTAAGCGCGCTGGAGGCCAGTTCCTCAGCAGGAGGAGAGCACACAGCGGATCGTGGGCGGGGTTTCAGGAACTTCATGTGTGTCCAATCAGACTGCACGGACCCTCTGATTGACGTGACCGCGTGAACCAATCCGCCTCATTCTTCATCCCGTATCACAAGCCCGGCCCCTATCGCTATATAAATGAAAACAGCACGCTCTGGAGTAGATCTGCGAGTCAGAATCTCACCGTTTGTGGCTGAACAGGAAGCAGGTGACTATGAAGGCGATCAGTCCAGTGCTGCCGATGCGAAGGACTCACGTCAACGCTCACGCGCAGGATCTCGGGATCTGGAGGAGTAAGAGCGCGTGGGACGAGCCGCTCGGTGTGCTGTGCGACATGAACGACTGCTACAGCCGCCTGAAGGAGCTGGTGCCCAGCCTGCCGCAGGACCGGAGCGTCAGTAAGATGGAGATCCTGCAGCATGTCATCGATTATATTCTGGACCTCCAGATCGCGCTGGACTCCAGCACAGCTAACGCGAGTCCACAGCCGCAGCGGCGTCCTGCTCCGGCAGGCGGTGCCTCCAGTCCCGACTCCGACAGCAGCTCCTTTCAGGTACAGACACATGCACGGAAACGGAGAGGCTCGTTAACGCCTGCGTAGTTGTAGAAATTCAACGCAAATTACGTCTGCATGTCTGAATTCAGGGATGTCCCCGTGTCCTGCACGCTTTACAGCTTCCCGCAAACCATTTGTTGCTTCTGTAGACTTTTGCATGTAGCCATTATCCAGAGCAAGGTTAAAAAAAAGTGCCGACAGTTTGCTTTAGTATAATACCATGCTTTTTCCTGAAGTTATGCACTGTTATTAAAATCTGACATCTCTATACATCCCCTCCTCTAGCTCTTTATCAGGGTTTACGATATTAATACGTCATACTGTGTTCCATTTCTGTCTTTAAAAGAAATACTCAGCTCTTTTACTTACAAGCTTCCTTTGCATAGCAGATTACTATGCAAATAAAATCTGCAAGCAGCCTAAACAACAAGATGAAATTTGCACTTGAGAAAGGTGTAAAACTCGCACACAGCAGCGTCTGAATATATCTTGAAGCATCCACAATATCAGCATCAGTGAATATCATGATGTATAAACCTAGCTGGTTTTCAGCATCTGCCTATTTTACATAGAAATTTGAAAAGTCTGGCTTGCACGACATTAAGAAAATAGTGTAACAACAACAACAACAAACAAAAAAAAAAAAAACTTTCTAGAAGTAACCTATAAATGCGTCCATCTGTAAACTCTCTTCTGGAACTGACGGCAGGAGAAGGTACGGTAAGACTAAGGGTAGAAAGGATGAGTGCATGTGCATGTAAAGTGTATACAGATTGTCATAAGCACATATGTGTTATTGAATATTGTTTTAAGGACAGTTTATCCCCCCCCTCCTTCCAGATAAGCCACTTTGCAAGAGGAACAAACACAGATGACCAGATAATGATCTGAAGTGGTAAGACACACCTTCTCACAGTGGTTTCAGTGTTATAAACTATACAGGAATGGAATTACTAATAGTTTTTTTTAATTAAATATGCAATGGTGTGTAGGTGTAGAAGCTATACTGGATATGCCTAGGCTGCTTCATAGTACTTGCATGGACCCAACTTGTAAGGAGCTATTGTGTTTATGTTACGATGGTTTATACATGGATGGATTTTAAATTTATACAAGTCAGGATGTCCTAAGACTATGGTACAGATTCTGTGGGATTGCTCAGGGGAGAGAAAACGAGTGCCATGGCTTCCTCTCTACCTCCTCCTTCTCTAAACATGTCTCTCTGTCTCTCTCTCTCTCATGCAGGTGTTTCTCTGGAGCAAAAACAGGACCCTCTTTTTGTTGTTGTTATCCTTCCGTGTACTTTCGCCTGGACTTCGTCTTGACTGACACGGATTTCCCTTGAACGGAGATAAAACCATTCTGTATGTCTGATTTATATTTATCTGCAGGCCATACACAACCTTTCTTCCAAAGGAAGACCTTGTTACAGGACTGAGAGAACCAGTTGTTAAGAGAGAGAGAGAGAGAGACACAGAGAGAGAGAGAAAGGAAAATGTAACAAAAGAGGACAAACGCCTCTTGTGAAGGTGTCAAACTGCAGGCTTGGTGTGATCAGAGAGCTCCGCTGATCAGCAGTGCTGAGGGACCCAACAGATCATATTCAGCTGTTACACTTACTATCTTACTATAACACTTTAACGTGTTACCTTCTTTTTGGTTTTTAAACTGTTCTGTTAAGACTTTATTCAGCACTGCTCACATAGACATTACTGTTTTTTGTTTTTTTTTGTTTTTTTTTCCTCTAAAGCCATTCCTGAGCCAGTAGAGGGTGCTGCGGCTGATCTCCTGCTTTACTCCATTCAGAAGGATTTAGCCTTAGGCCTGCTTTATTTAAAAAAATAATAATATAAACCAACATATTACACTTTTTTAGACTGAAGCTGAAAGGCTTTGTGTTTTATCATGACATTAAAATAAGGTTCTATTAATATAGCCTTTCAGTACCATTACCCTTGTAATCATTTACCCCCTTTCTGGCTGAGGGTTAGTTCAAGTATTAAGAACATGTTACCTGGTACAGGAATAAATATTAGAACTTTCAGAATCCTCCCCAGCACTGATGATCCCTACATGGGCATGAGAGGAACTGTGTATGTGAATGAATGTTAAAGCGGGGTGAACAGTAAAGGTTCACGGCATGCCATTCCTGTAAAGCGCATCGATGTTTTTCTTTAATTCTGCTGGAATGTGATGTTAGTAATGCCAAATGATTTTCTATAAATAATGTAAATTGCACTTTTATATGAAATAAATTATGATGTAGACTACTAAATGGGCCATTTCTCTTTGTATTGACTCAAGTTGAGAAATTCAGTACAGCACCAAATTGTATAAATATGGACATGCAGGTATTCATGAGAAATTGATTATATGGTGTTTTGTGGACACCTGACCGTCGCACTCGTACAGGGTTCATCCCAGAACTGTTGCCATAAAGTTGAATGCACAGAATTGTATAGGACATCTTTGTATGCTGCAGCATTACAGCTTCCCTTCACCTAAAATAAGTGGCCCAAACATGATCCAGCAATGACGATGCTCCTGTGCACAAAGTGAGCTCCATGAAGACATGGTTTGCCAAGTTTGGTGTAGAAGAATTTCAAGTGTAGTGCACAGACCTGACCCCTACCGCACTGAACACCTTTAGGATGAAGTTGAACAATGAGTGTGCTGCAGGGCGTCTTAACTGATATCACAGGCAGATTTCACTAATGCTCTTGTAGCTGAATGAGCACAAATCCTCACTGCCACTCTCCAAAAGCCTTCCCAGAAAGGTTACTATAACAGCAAATGGGGGACTTAATGTGGAATGGGATGCTATGTGAATCATTTATATTTACATTTATGGCATTTAGCAGACACTCTTATCCAGAGCGACTTACAAGAGTGCTTAATCAGTAACTTGGAATATCCAATGCTAAGGCTGGTAGACCTGAATTCAAGGTACTTTGAGCTGTGATACTGCTAGAATTTTAGCCATGTACTACCTATTAAACGTCCCAGAACCCAAAGTATTCCTAAACTACAAAAGAACAGCTAAGAACAAGACATAGTCATAGACACAATAACTGCTATAAGTGCAGTAACAGCTCATGATAGTCTGGTGACAAACTTTATCCTGAGATGGAATTATTATTTACAGTCGTTTTTCCTTCAAGAACTTGGGCTTGATTAGTGAGCTATGCTGTAAAGTGAGTTACAGGTTTGTTGAAAGGATCTAATGGAATAAAGCCCAAGTTAAGTGCATTAATTCCTAATCTTCAATAGCCACTTTATCGTAGGAAGGGTTGCAGTGGTTCTGCAACACTGCGGAAAAGACGGGATGGCCATCCTGTCTAGATTTCTCTAAACATGCACAAAAGATCCATAAAGCAGAAAAGCTGTAATTATAGTTTATTTAATTTTGTGTGGTAGACAGTACAGTTCTCACATCCACTTCTTTGTCTTAAGCAGCTAATACGAGTAAACAGACAAAATTCCAGATTAGTGCATGCAACTACTTCTGTTTCGATTTTGACATTTAATGCAGGGAGACATGGCTCCCAATGCTTTTTAGGGTTTCTTAAACTTTACAAACTCAAGGTCAGGAGCCAATTAGGAGAACAATTAATATCAATAGCCATAAGAGATGGCTTTAAGGAAAAGACTTTGTTTTTGGTTTTAGTCCTGAGTTTAAAGTTTAAGAAAACCCGCTCATATTTTGACAGGAAGCATGCAACTGATGCTCAATACAGCACAACACAACAGTGTTTTATAACGGAGTAAGCAATGAACATGAGGGTCAGTTTATCTGAAAATGTGTTTCTGATGCAGTAACTAAGGGTTAGCTGGTGCATTTAATTATAATTAATTATATAATATAATGAATTATAGCCCACAATGTTCTTTTAGTGGATGGCTTGAGTGCTCAGGTTCACCTTGGCCAATTTAGAATATTAAGAAAGGGCTTAAAGCAGTAATACTGTTAACTGTGTATTTCACAAAAAGGACAATTACATAAATTTTAAGTTAATTCTAAAGCACAACTGATAAACTGATGTAGGCAGCATTTACATATGTAAACTACAGTGGACAGACTACTACTATTCAATACTGAAATACAGAAACATCACTGAACCATCAGGATTTCACATTCCACTGAGCATGCATCACAACACCAAACAACTACATCTTGAGAACAGCACCACGTCTTAAATACGACAGAGGGCTTTGCTGAGACCAGAGTCCAGGTTCTCACAGGATGCTCTCACGCTCCTCACTGAAGACCACTGTGTCAGAGGTCACAGTGCAGATCTCAGGTGGGTCTCCAGGGTTCAGGCCTCTCTTCAAGTGCACTACACGGACATTCTCATTGTGGGTGGTGGAAGTGGATGTCGGGGTGGTGGTGGTGGTGGTAGTAGACTTAGGGCTTTCTATGACCTCACTGCCAGTGGTGGTGGAACTTTCATTTGGCTGGCGTGGGCGGTTCCCCTGCTGGGCGTTGGTGTTGTTGTTGAGGGTGTTGTTGCTGGGAGTGCGGTTGAGGTTATAACTTCTAGATGAAGGCCAGCTTTCTTCAGGGCTACTTGCCAGCAGGCTGCACTGGTCTTCGGAGCAGATCGACATGCGTGCAATTGCCGGATCCTGGAGGCCACTCAAACTATTAGGCAGGCCTCTCTTGCGGGCCAGGCTCTCCTCATCTAGCTCTATAAGATTGGTCCTCTCTGATTGAGAGAGGTCAGCCTCTTCATCTTGCAGAGAATGATTGGGTGAGCTTTCATTAGAGCGGACACCCGAATCAGACGAGTCCTTCTTATCCAGCATGCCATCAGAGAGGTACTCTTTTCCCTTTGCTAAAGAGGAATCCTCATTCTCACTGTGCTTGTTGGGTTCTACTTTCTTTCCATCCTTGATCAGGGGTGTGTTATCAGACTCTTCTGACTCTTCATCATCACTGGTCAGTTTTTGGTAGCGCAGTCCTCCTGCTGCCTTCAGTTTCAGGTCTGCACTCTGGAAGAGGCCCAGCTTCTCTGCTGAGGACTTGCGTCCAAGCAGGGATTTGGATGAGCCATGATCAACCTTCTCATCCTCCTCAGTGATGGGGTCTAGAGTAGCAGCTTCAGTGGAAGCATAATCAGGTGCATCCACCGCTGGCTTTCCACCAGCTCGCTTAGAGTATGACTTGCGTCCATCTTGATCACTTCCTTCTTTACTCTTATCATCAGAGCCGGAGTGCATAAACTGACCTGGGTGGGGCTGTACAGGCTTCTCCAAATTACTGCCTGTTGCCTCAAGCTGCGACATTGAGGCAATGTACTCTTGATAGGCATTGCGATACTCAGCCTGTTGCTTATCGGTTAGTTTGCAGATCTCATTGGACGACTCCTGAGAGTTCAGACTGGACATGCTGGGGGTGCGGTGTGTAGTGTTCTGCACAGAGTACACAATATTGCAGGAATCAATTTGATCAAGCACTAAAAGAAAACACGAACAGTATCTTCAAAAGCTACACAAGTAGACTCACCATCCATGTGGGATTCGGATTCCTCTGAAGCTCCTCCAGGCCCACATTAGAGAGCTCCTCGAAGCTGAGGCTGAAGTTGTACATGGGTGAGTTATCAGTGTTAGCAGGTCCTCCATGGCCTGAAGTACCACGATTCCTGGTACTCACTCCATGACCCACCATGCTGCTGCCCTGCTCACTGGGGGCCTCATCATGCAGGACTTGGCTCTCCAAGTGACGCAAATCTATCACCTGCACACACAAGGGTGTCATCAGAGTAAGTGCATTCCTGTGGCCTTAAGAAAAATATATCTGTTTTTGTTCAATTTGTCGGTCATGCTATTTAAAAAGCATTAGGACTCTAATAAGCTTATCTAAATAATATAGAACAATTGAACAGTTCATGACGTGCCATGGGAAAGCTCAGGGCAATGAGGGCCCTACACAACATGCATAGTTTGCATATAGGAAGGACAGGCAATGATTAAAGCTTTGCCTTCATTACACCTGCAGCTGGCAAAAGACTTTTGGCATCAATGCCTCACCTTCTGGGATCATTAACAAAAACATCATTTGGCAGGATTTGGATCAGTTTACTTGTTCCAAACATGCTGTTTTGATATTTCTTTGAACATTCATCAATATTTTTTAGAAACAACGATGCAAATAAATAGCTAGAGAGAACTTCAAATGAACTCACCATTCCTCTAAAGAGCTGCCAGTCTCCAAAGTTCATGTTCATCTCTTTCTTCAGCTCATCCAGGTTACACTGGGATAAAACCCGTCCATTGACATTGGCCTGTGAGAAATATCGATTAGGAGAAGCACAGCTCTGTCTGGGAAAGATAAGTGTACACTACAATTCTCTCTATCTCTCTCACTCACACACAAAGAACGCACCTTCTTAATGGTGGCAGTGTACTGGGCCAGCATGCTTTGGTCGATGCCTTCTATCACTCTGAGACGCTCACACACCATGTCTGTATTCATGGAGCTGATCAGCACAGATGGGGTGCCTGACACCACAGAAGCAGTGCCCTGACGCGCACACACAAAACACAGGCACAGAGAAAAGGATCAGTTCCTGCACATTAGTACCACCTGCACATTTATGACAAGATTTCTGAGACCCTCAGAACAAGGTAGCCAAAGCATATTGGGCAAAAATTCTAATATCATGCTTGTTGTTAGTATGCAATCCAAGCTATCCAGAGAATAGGAGAAGAGCTTGAATTTAAACTTTAGCAAAGAGGAACGTTATACTGAAATGAAGGATTGTAGAAATGGTAAGGAACAGTTTTGGGAGTTCTAGTAAGCTACAAACGGTTAAGTAAACCCTGCACTAGCTATTGAAAAGATACAGGTGGTTTTTAAAGTCTGTTAGTACTGGGATTCTACAGAAAATGAATGAAATCACATCTAATGAATTCATTGTAGTCTATACTTAAACAGATGTTGTTTTAATAACTATGGTTAAAGGCACACCCTGTGAGCAAAATACTCTTTTTGGTCTAGAATATGACATTTTTTCCAGAGGGAACTGCAGCACAGTGCAAATTCTGCACTACGCATTTTTCCTACCAGAATACTGAATATCAGAAATGAGGTTTATGTAAAAAACCTTAGTGTTTGTGTGAAATTACATGTCAGTTTAATAAGACTTTAGATCAATGATATCTTGGATTTAGCAATATAAAAAAGGAGTTACACTGCCAGCTAAAAGATTATGAGGCATTTATTGAATGGAATAAAACATACTCCCGAGTAAAACGCACTTCTCTATTGTGACTTAAGTTAAGTTTCGCTTTACATTTTACAAAACTAGCAGCTCCTTCCCGACTGAGACGAAATCAGTTCCCAAAGGGCATGCTGGGAGTGCTTGGTGCAGAAGGGGTGTGTGTGTGTAAAGGAAGGAGAGAAAGTGAAAAGGCATTTTTAAGGATGGGCAGCATGAACAGGGCAGCACAGCAGCAATGTTTAAGCCAAGTCTAGAGGAGTTCAGTACCTGCTTCTTTTTCAAAGACGCTACCTTACACTGCTCAGAAAGAGAGAAGGAGAGGAGGGAAGAGACAGAGGAGGTGGAGAATGTGAGGGAATCACATATAGGCCATTTGCAATGAAACAGGAAAAAAAAGTGTATCAAGGGAGCAGGTATGTTTTTCGCAAAGCAGGTGGAGTTTCTATTCCACTATGGGCTCCAGTGAGCATTAGACAGCTGGTGGTTGACGTCACTGACACTGTGTGCATGTGTGTGAACAGACGGCAGGAACTTAACTGTTCTCTCTCTCTTTCTCTCTCTCACACACACACATATACACACACTGCAAAGTACTCTGATTAAATATTACAACTGTTTAGAGTTTGACATTACAGAGACAAAAAAGGACAAAAATATAATTGTGCACAAAAATATAACTGTGTGACATTAGCTTATACATAATAACCTTTTTTTTAAATCTGATACTACACCAAGACACTAATGAGCCTAATAAACAGATGCTTCCTGTTGGATGCAGAATAATTGTTAGCTGTAAATAAGCACATTTATGTGTAAAATGAAAACGAAACCCAGTACACATGAAGACAGTAAAATCAGAGGTGGCCTTGGTGTAAGACAATACCTCTAATGTCCAGTACTTACGAGTGCAGAGCTAGGCTCCCTGGGATGGGTTGCTTTAATGAGTGGGCGTGGAGGAGCAGGGATGTGAGTGGTATGGGAACCGGCAGCATACTGCCGTGGCAGCACGTAAACATGGTGGGGAAAATAAGGCTGGGAGAGGGAATTTTGAAGAAGGAAACAAATTTAGCAAATGAAAATTAAACACAAACACAAAATGTTCAAACAATAAGGGGTTCAACTCACAGGAACAAACACACAAATACATGCACACAATTTTATATAAATGTTGAGATGCACATTATGTCACATACAGGATATAAAACTGAAAAAGAAATTAAACCAATGGAAATGACAGATCTCCAGGGAGATGATTAATGAAAAACTTTCCTGGTTTCCAGACCAGAAAAAGTAGAACATAAATCCAGAGCTGAAGGTGGAATTTAAGGAGTGAACTCATCCACAAGATCTCCCACATCCAGTAAATACAGACTGTGATTAGTAAAGCTGATGTAGCACACATCCCAAAACAAGAACTGGTTCAAAAACAGGAAACAACTATTTTCCCACTCAAGTGAGAAACAACTGAAATGGTGAACAGGTAAGACGACAACATGAATTAATTAATTTTCTTCCTTTTGTTCACCATCATACATTTGGTAGCAAGTATACAACGCTGATACCCAAAAAGATGTAAAATCCACACTGACAAAACTGAAATGAGTGTAGTTTCAACCCATTGTAGATATAGTCATTTGCTTGGTTGTTTCGCCTTAACTGAGAATAAATACTGTTGCTAGCCATGTCTCTAAGGTCCATTCAGTCCTACTGGTAGCTAGTGATACCAAAGATTCCAGTCAGTCAGTCATTATCTGTACCGCTTATTCCCAGTTACGGGGTCACGGGGGAGCCGGTGCCCAGCCGGCAACT
>JANCOA010000009.1:13830896-13841294 GCA_024363135.1 Leptodoras oyakawai | reverse complement strand
TTTTAAAGGAAGTTGCCATCTTGGCCTTGTTTAGCAATATCTTGAGTAGGAGGAAACGTTGAGTACTACTAGCTGTACTTTTGCTTTGGAGGAGAAAGCTGGCGTACAGACAGGAAATGGTTGATTGTAAGAAATCCTACGCATACATAGTCATACATAATAGGTAGCTGATGGGTTACTGCAGCTCTGGAATGGGAAGTGTGGCAGTTTCTTGCAAATTACTGTAGGTGAATCAAAAATATGAAAAAGGAGAGGGATAAGGTGATCAAAAGGGTGACTCCATTATCTCATCTCGGCCCACTGCTCTCCTATGACCAAGGAAGGAAATGTGTGCAGTCGAAGGTTAAATGTGTAAGTTTATGAATTAAATATCTGACTCCAAAAAATATTTAGTCTGACTGATTTATATTGGAGCAGCTGGGATGACTTTAACTACCACAGACTAGATGCAGTATAATACATGAACTATTCAATATCGGTTAAATTCAGTGCATCAATTTGTTACTAACCTCAGTGTTCTGATTCTTTTAGTCTTAAATGGCTTCATCTGAAGCTTATAGAGCTTGGGCCTTGTACAGACCATTTATTAAACAGTTATTCTGTTGGCTCAGTTTCCTTTCGATGTACAAGCTTAGGCCTTTCCTATTAAATTGTTGGAGGTTTATATTGAAAACTTGCAAGTATTAGCCTTTTACATTAGCTTCTCAGAGGTCCCCTGAAACGGGTCCAACATGGATAAACCTTCTGTAGAAAATGTGCACTTCAGGTAAAGTACTTTAATTTAGATGAACCATTGCATATTCTTAGAGATACAATAATGGTTCATTATACAAATGTTATAAAAAAGAACTGAAACAATGAAAACTTGGAGTCTGTGTGGTCATAGGATGCCGGGTGGAAAAAGGCCACCCACCATTGAGAAGTACATGCCATTTTATACCCTCGAGACTTTGTAAGGATCAAAGTTATTTCATGGAAGCTAAGACAGGAAAGTAACCAAATGGGTCTTGACAAGATGAAGCCCCAGTAAGGCTTCTATCTATATGTTAATCAGACTCTGTGGGAGCCAGGAATCAACATCTCACCCATATAAGTCTGCCAATTTTACACAGCAGACTATAAATGGTATTTCCTAACCATGTATGTTATGTATGATCTTTGTCACCACATTGTTCACCATGAAATGCAGATTAAAACTATACCAAACATGTCCTGAGATTTAGTGAATTCACAGTTTAGGTCTATATGACCCACATTTGTGATCCCTTTAAGTTACTGCCACAATTTAGAAATCTACATTACCAAGGAATGAAAGTGTTTTGCAGTGTGGAAGCCTTTTGAAATGACAAAAGTACAATCCTGCTTCAAACCATGGAAGATCATTTAGTCTATGAAGACTAATGTTTAATGCAAACTGCTTTGTCTGCAGGTGAGCGAGTAGTGGCTTTTGCTGCTGTAGAGGGAATCTTCTTCTCTGGTTCTTTTGCTGCAATTTTCTGGCTGAAGAAGAGGGGCCTTATGCCAGGCCTCACCTTCTCCAATGAGCTCATCAGCAGAGATGAGGTAGCCTGACTGCACTGTAATGCAAATGGTAATCTGAATTGTTGATTTTGTCTAAGGAACTGATCAAATGCTTTTGATTTCAGGGCCTTCACTGTGACTTTGCCTGCTTAATGTTCAAGCACTTGGTGAACAAGCCTTCAGAAGCAACAGTCAAGAAAATCATTGTGAACGCAGTTCAGATTGAACAGGTACTTGGACCTGCAATATAATGCAAATAATAAGACTTGGTGTTATGGATTGTGCTTCAGATGTATTGACCTTTTAACTGTGTTGTGCTTCAGGAGTTCCTGACCCAGGCTCTGCCAGTTAAACTGATTGGCATGAACTGTGACCTGATGAAGCAATACATTGAGTTTGTGGCTGACAGGCTGATGTTGGAGCTGGGCTTCAACAAGGTAAGCATCTGTAGTATTGTCAGCATGCAGAGTTTTGTTTAAGAAGGGCTGAGTGCTGCAAGTCTTGGTGATTTAGGAAAGAGCATGTGGTTGACCTGGTTATTTAAGGCTGGTTGTCGTGTATTTGTATGTAATTATTGTGTTTTGCTTTAGATCTATAAAGTAGAGAACCCATTTGACTTCATGGAGAACATTTCCTTGGAGGGAAAGACCAACTTCTTTGAGAAGCGAGTGGGAGAGTACCAGCGCATGGGAGTTATGTCATCGCCCACAGACAACACCTTCCGGCTCGATGCTGATTTTTAAACTCCAAATTAATTGTACATTTTTTTGCTCCCAACAATGCTAAATCTTATGTACATTTTCTGTATGATATTTTTAACTGTCCCTCATTTGTACTTTTTGTATGTTTGGTTTTCAGGGCTTAAGCAATTGGGAAGGGTTTATTTATAGCTTGCACATATGCCATGTTTTCTTGCTTTGATGTAAAAACTGCTAACCCATAACATTGTACTGTTTCCTTACCCAACAGTCCTGTGACGTCTGTGGTGTGTAAATAAAATTTTGATGGAAAATCAAGCCAGTTCCTTGCATAGTAGCCAAGACTTGTCTTGCATTTCCTGTTTTCAGCTTAATGTCGCAAACCCAAGTTAAAATTGGCTTGTTGGGTTTTGCTTAATTTACAGATCCCAGTTGGTCAGGTTTAGACTTCTAAGCCACAGCTCTGATGCTAACCCCAAAGTGTGAAATCTTTAGTGCAACAAACAAGTTTCACTTGACTTTATCCTGCTTGAAGCTGCAGGGGTACGTGTTAGAATTTAGGGTGAAGGGGTTCAGCTAACACAAATTTGGGAACACCTGCAGTAGACCTTAAAAATATAGCAGAAGCTAGTTTTCAATTAGTAGACACCTGTAATGAAGACAACAAATTTCATGGAAGTTTCCAAAGCCCTCTATGTATTTATAGCTGTTGTTATCTGGGGCACTCATGGCATGCACTGAAGCAGCCAACCCCCCCACCCCTTCCCCTACCACTCCATCTAAGGGTTATTAACATGTACTGCTCATGAGTGTGGACTTTTACCTGGACATGGCAAAAGCTACAACTGACCATCCTGTTCCTATATAATCCATTTTACTAAGTTTTCAAATGAAAAATTGTGAAGCCTACATTTAATTTCTCTGATTTACCTTTTTAAAGGTGCAGTAACAATCTGATGCCACTTTCTGGCATCCGTTTTAGTGATTGAAGGCTGGAATGGTTTGAAAGAGCTTGTAAGTGTGAGCTACATTACACCCACACAATGCCAAATGGCTACAAATCACAAGTGATCAGGTCTTGTTCTGGAGCCAGCTTGTCTGACCCTGTGTGTGCAGTTACTGGCTATACTGTAATGAGCAATATTTATATGGTTATTGTTTAGCATGATTGGCATGCCTGTCAGCATTGTGTCATCCTTGATGTTTATGCTTCTGATGACAGCTGTTTCACACAACAGATCTTGTTGAGGCCATATGTCATTGGTGGTGACTCAAAACAGGGAATGTATATAATGATTTGCCTCTACACTGGTAGCATGGTAAACTATATTGGACAATAGAGTATGTTATGTACAAAAAAAATCAATTGTTACAATTGAAATTATTGATTTGTTTGTAAGCTCATTCATATGTTACAAAATAATTGAAATGAAAATATGCTGTATCATTAAGATTTCCCTTCACTGGAACTAAAGGGCTCAAGCCTGTTCCAGCATGACAATGTCCTTATGCACAAAGCGAGGTCTATGAAGACATGGTTTGCTAAGTTTGGAGTGGAAGAACTTGAGTGTCCTGCACAGAGCCCTGACCTCAACCCCACTAAGCACCTTTGTGATGAACACATGCCAGACCTAATCCCCCAACATCATTGCCTGACATCATTAATGTTCTTGTGGCTGAAGGGCGAAATCCCCAAAGCCACACTCCAAAATCTAGTGGGAAGCCTTTCCAGAAGAGTGGAGGTTGTTATAACAGAAAAGGAGGAGTAAATCTGGAATGAGATGTTCAAAAATATTTGGCCATATAGGCTAGTGTGTCTTTTTATTTCTACATGCATTGAGTTTTACAAAGAAAAAGTAGCTTTGACTGAAAACAGCTTTGCTGTGGGTTAATATTATATTGAGGCCAAAGTGTAATATTTTGAGGCCAATTATCCCATGGCAACAAATTATACTGTGGCAAATGCTGCTATGCCATGTGAACATTGTACTTAACATATAGGCTCCAGAAAGTTGTGTGGGAACAGGTGAAAAGTGTATTTGCTTTGAAAATGGGCCTAAGGTGGTAAATGATATATCCATGTTGCAATGCTGGTGACTTCAGTATGTATTTATGCTTCATTCCTGCTTCATTAATACTGAAGTGTATTAATGTCAGTAATCTCTATGCCTGGGTCCCTGTGGTCACACTAGTCCAATTCAACTGATTTCTGTGTCTCACTCATTTTAAATACAATAGTTGCCATATAAGAGAAGCATTTTGAGGCCCCAAAATAAAATCCTGGGAAATGTAAATTAATTTGTAGCTATTAGAAAATTAACTAGTAGCCTCAATATATTAACCAATAATCAATTTCACCTTAGAAACGTCACAGGTTTGAGATTTTACGTGACGTCTGAATGTTCGATATAAAGTGGGTCTACCTCTGTTGTTGTTCCTCTGTTGATCCCTTCTTTACCCTGTCGCTGACTTTGGTGGATAGCCTCTTCTACATAGCCTCTACATTAAACAGCTGTGCAATATTTTTTCAATATTTCAATAATGGAATAAGCGGTGCTCTGTAGGTTGTTCAGAGTTTGTTATATTTACTGTTATAACCTTACCCGGATTGATAATTTTCTAGATTTTGTTTTGAGAGCTCACTGGGCTTCATATTGTTTGTTCAGTTATGTTCTCTAACACTGGGGCCTTCCGGGAACAGGTGTATTTATATTGAAATTGCATAAGACTTTAATTGCGCACAAATGGAATCCATTTAACTCATTGTGTGACTTGGTTGCACCAAAAATTTGAGTGTTTTACAATTTTCCTTCCAGTTCAATATAATGGGCTATTTTGTGTAAAGACCCAATTACGTCCATTGGAGTTTCAAGTTATAATCCAACCAAATGTGAAAAGGTTGAAGGGGGTGATGTAAGGCACTATAAACCCCCCACTGATTGCACCTTAACATAAAGTCACAAACAGGTTGGTCAACAAACCATTGCCTCTAACGCCATGCATGTTAAAAATCTATTTGTCACCAGCCACTGCTATGTGTCAGATTAGGGTCTGGTAGGGCAGGATGAGCAGCTGTTTTAAACAATCTAACACCCCATACATGCCCTTTTAAGGACCGCAGTTCCCCCAAATGCACTCATGCTGTAGGCCACTTAGTCCACTTCAGAACAACAGACTATTCAAGGTATTTATAGCTCACAATCTGGTAAACAAATACCCCCAAGATCTTACTTTATTCACATTGTGAAATATTTAAAAGGACACATGAACAAACATATATGCCATATATAATGCTACCATTTGCTTTTGCAAGTCATTGAAACATATACTACATATGAAGAAAAATTTCGTCTAGCATATTTGTCATGTTGAGAAATGTCCCATTGCCTGTGGTATCATTCTGAATATCATCAGCCACACGGAGCCTGATCAGAGCTATTCTGAAGTGCCATTATCACTTTGAGTTCAAGGGAATCCTCAAGGATTGTGCTCACTATCTATCTGTCTATCTAGTGTGAAAATGTTCTAAGTATAGTGCCTCTAAAGCAGAGGATGAGACTTTGGGTTATACAGAAATGCTCACACATAATCCGACTATGGCACAGCCCAGTGGAACACAAGTCAAGTGAATAACTCTAGTCCATTTAAATAGCACTGTGTGAAGGCACAAAGGAAGGTGATTAGAATTAAGCAATGTAAAAAAAAACTGGCTATCACACTGAGACCATAGTGTTTTATCTGGCATTGATGAATGGCATCAGTAATGAGAACCTCATAGAGGATAACACTACAAAATCCTTGATTATAAATGACTGTGAGTGATAATTTTGTAGAAAGTCAATATTGTTTATTATAGGATTCGTGGTATGCAGCCTAACAAAGTCTCACACTTTAAATAGAGCAAAAAAAGCCTCTTTCTCTTCCTCATAGGGTTCAACAAGAGAATGTTGACGTATAAGGAGCTAAGGAGTGGTCAAGAGCTTCGTTGCTGTGTAGCCGAGGACACCTGTTACACGCCGTGACCCTAAAAGGACACATCAGAGCCAATCAGCATGCAGCAGCTCCACGCTGTCTAGAAAACAGTTGTGAAGGAGGGACAGAGATCTTCATCCACCCCCCTTCCATTCAGCCACCTAAACCCCACCTCAGCTGTTTGGCATGTTTTGGGCCCCATCACACATGCCACAGACAGCACTGTATAGCACTAAGCATTTGCCCCCTTGGCTGGTTCCTTAACTAGTCCTGAAACATTTCCCATTACAGCAGATCTCCTCCCACTACATATTTTCATATGACGTGACAACATTTGAACTAAAATGTTATGTCCGGTTTTGTGTAAAACTGCTTTGTGACACTGTCCATTGTTTTAAGTGCTATACAAATAAAACCGTAGTGACAATTCAATAAAATATTATTTGTATAGCTTTAAACAATGGAAGTGTGTATGAGATGCGATTGTATCATAGCCCTAGTGGCACTAAACACAGAATATGCAGATTGAGACTTGTATGTATCATAGCATGGCTAAAAAAATTATTGTTAAAACGTACTCAGGCCGATCCATTATATTTTTCATGACTTATACAACTGCTGTGAGTGAAACACTGAAATGCTTAGATATGTGTATACAATCAATATCTAAAACACGATGTATAATAAGTCAACTTCCACATTATATAATAACACTAAGTGCAACTCTTAACTAATGTCTCTTACTTAAATATAATTAAAATGAATGAACTGGGATTAGTTTATACTAGGTAATATAGTCTTCTCAACTTTTACAATCAAATAACAGCACCAATTTGACCACAGGGAGGGACTAGGGACCCCTAAAAATCACCATTCCATTTTAGTAGATTCCTGTCACTGAACATCAGGTACTGCATTCCCTTACTAGTGGGCCATTTTTCAACAGCTCTTATTTAGGTCTTGTGTGAATACTTGAGCCCGCCCCTGGCCGCTGGCCCCCTGGTATATTTAAGGAGCATCCCTCACACTCACCCTCTGTCCCAGTGGAAACTCCAGTCTTCCAGTACAGCTTGGTAAGTGCCTTGGGTTTTTTTCATGGACTACTGTATGGAAACAGGAGATGAAGAGGGTTAGGAGACAAAACTTAGAGATCTACACGATGAAGATGGATTAACTCTGATTTTCAGCATTTGCTAACAAAACTACGATTAGTCTAAATCTCTGCTTATGAGAACATAGGATAATAGAAATCCAACTGCAGTTTGGTTTCTTTTTGTAGAAATATTCAGAAATCAGTAAGAAGTCTGAAAGGAAAAGTAAGTCTGTTGGTTGAAGCAGTTCTTTTGCAAATTCCCATGTCTAGTTCAGGTCTATTAAAAAGTGGCCATTGGCCATTGAAGCAATGGGAATTATCAATGGTTGCAGTAATAGCAGAGTTACTATGTGTGGACAGCTGTGCCCGGACCCCACTGTCACTCGTCAGCTGACAGGATCCTTCATTTGTGGAGACATTGTGTGCTCTGGGAGTCAAGCACTTTGTGATTACCTTCGCCTTAAAACAGTATTCTGCTTAACAATTAAATTATGATACTTAACTGGACAATGGAGCTGTTTTCAACTTTTCAGTTTTGTTGATGTATTTTACTTTTTTTTACCTTTACTGTCTTCTTAGTCATTCTTTAAATTAGTTTGTGTAATATATGTTAAACGTTATTATTATTCATATATGTCCTTTGTGCACTAAAGAAACCGGCTTCCCCCAAAAGGAGATGCTCACAGAGTAACAGTGGTGGGACTTCTTTATGCTTACTGTTATCTATTACTCTTTAGACCATCCCAGAAAAAAACTAATCATGTGTGACGACGATGAGACCACCGCCCTTGTGTGCGACAATGGCTCTGGTTTGGTCAAGGCTGGGTTTGCCGGTGATGATGCTCCCCGCGCCGTCTTCCCCTCCATTGTTGGAAGACCCCGTCACCAGGTAAGTCAAATTCACAACAAAATAACACACACACACACAGCAACAAAATACAGGCTTTCTGACTCACACTTACCTGTATTAAAGAGCAAAAGACTCAGTGATTTCTGATGGATGACTTCTCCACATAGGGTGTGATGGTGGGTATGGGTCAGAAGGACAGCTATGTTGGAGATGAGGCCCAAAGCAAGAGAGGTATCCTGACTCTGAAGTACCCCATTGAGCACGGTATCATCACCAACTGGGACGATATGGAGAAGGTGAGTGCCAATTACTCAAAGACCTCAGGAGACAAACCTAGATTAATTATTATAACAAACCAGAATGTTAATACACAATAGCCCTTTTATTTGCTGTGGGTATTGGTAGTAGATTTTCTAAATTCTACTAAGGACAACCTTAAGCATAGGAATGCCATTTATGCATTGTCATTATTTTGCTAAATGCATGACGTGCTTTTTTTAAACCTTTATCTCAGATCTGGCACCACACCTTCTACAATGAGCTGCGTGTGGCCCCTGAGGAGCACCCCACACTGCTCACTGAGGCCCCCCTCAACCCCAAGGCCAACAGGGAGAAGATGACCCAGGTCAGTAGAGAGTACAGAGTACACTAGACCTCACACTCACTCTCAAATACATTGTTGAAACTCTTGCTTCAGTTCCAATTCTACTGAAATGACCTGCATCCTCTTTGTTATAGATCATGTTTGAGACCTTCAATGTCCCAGCCATGTATGTGGCCATCCAGGCTGTGCTGTCCCTGTATGCCTCTGGCCGTACCACTGGTCAGTATCTCCAGAAATAATCTCTGAAAAATTAAGCCATTATTATTATTATTATTATTATTATTATTATTATTATCTGTTTGTATATTTACATGACATGTACACTCTTTTCCACTGCTTCACAGGTATTGTGCTGGACTCTGGTGATGGTGTGACCCACAACGTCCCCATCTATGAGGGTTATGCTCTCCCCCATGCCATCATGCGTCTGGATCTGGCTGGTCGTGACCTGACTGACTACCTGATGAAGATCCTGACTGAGCGTGGCTACTCTTTTGTGACCACTGGTGGGTATAGATACTGTCATTTTTAACAGAAATCCTAATGATTGTCCTGTCTAGTTTCTCATTAAAACATGTCCTCTGTAGCTGAGCGTGAGATTGTGCGTGACATCAAGGAGAAGCTGTGCTATGTCGCTCTGGACTTTGAGAATGAGATGGCTACCGCTGCCTCATCCTCCTCCCTGGAGAAATCCTACGAGTTGCCCGACGGCCAGGTCATCACCATTGGCAACGAGCGTTTCCGTTGCCCTGAGACTCTCTTCCAGCCTTCCTTCATTGGTGTGTCTTACTTACTTTGCCCCCTGCTTTTTTATTAAGCCTAGTCCAACATTTCATCCAGGTCAACTACATGCTTTACTGATGTTACTTACCCTGACAGGTATGGAGTCTGCCGGTATCCATGAGACTGCCTATAACAGCATCATGAAGTGCGACATTGACATCCGCAAGGACCTGTATGCCAACAACGTCCTGTCTGGTGGTACCACCATGTACCCTGGTATTGCTGACCGTATGCAGAAGGAGATCACTGCTCTGGCCCCCAGCACCATGAAGATCAAGGTAAGAGATCTAAGTGACTGTATGAAGCCAGAAAAGCAGTTTAAATCTGTTCTGTACACACTCTGATCATCTTTTGTCATATTTGCAGATCATTGCTCCCCCTGAGCGTAAGTACTCTGTCTGGATCGGTGGCTCCATCCTGGCTTCCCTGTCCACCTTCCAGCAGATGTGGATCAGCAAGCAGGAATACGATGAGGCTGGCCCCTCCATTGTGCACAGGAAATGCTTCTAAATGCATATCCCTTCCATCCATCTGCCCTCGTGTCTGCATTTGTACTGTTTCAATTGCTGTATATACATGTACTATTGTAATAAAGTGAATTGCCTGTAACAGTGTTCAAGTTTCTCATGGTCTTTTGTTGAAAAGATGTTG
Organism: Leptodoras oyakawai; assembly: GCA_024363135.1. Taxonomy (NCBI): domain Eukaryota; kingdom Metazoa; phylum Chordata; class Actinopteri; order Siluriformes; family Doradidae; genus Leptodoras; species Leptodoras oyakawai. The sequence goes on along the minus strand of JANCOA010000009.1, from coordinate 13,831,122 downwards.
AAAAAAATTTTTTTAATGAAAAAAATCAAAGGAACGGTGCAGCAGGCAGCAGTGCAACCTCACAGCTCCAAGGTCCACAGTTTTATCCTGAGCTTGGTTGAGTTTCGCAGGTTCTCCCAGTGCTCTTAGTGGTTTCCACTGGGTTTTCTGGTTTCCACGCCTTGTCCAAAAACATGCAGGAATTACCCCAAGTGTTAGTGTGTGTGTGTGTGTGTGTGTGTGTGTG
>JANCOA010000009.1:13803746-13815345 GCA_024363135.1 Leptodoras oyakawai | reverse complement strand
GCCACCGTGCCGCCCACCTAATCAATGTAGTACTGCATAATTTTCTGAAAAGGTCAATTTTTCTCTTTTTTGGAAAAGCATGGGTTCCTTCATTGTGTCCTTCTATTAAGACCATTCTCGTTCAGTTTTTTTCTGATAGTGGACACACGAAGGAAAGATTTTCACCATTTATAGAATGCCCACTCCTAGGCAGAGGAGCAACAGTCCTGAATTTTCCTCCATGTGTAGTTTGTCTTATTGTTGACTGATGAACACCAGGCTTTTGTCCATCTCTATATTGTCTAAAGTTAAAGGTGGCTTGAGGCATGGTTCACACTAATCAGTTGTTCATGACTTTATTTGTGTCTTTATTTAAAGGACAAAGCACATATACAGCCAACTTTCCAATAACACCCATTTAATTCTAATACTGGATTCCAATGAGCTTTTGGAGAAGTTGTTAGCACAGAGGTTCACTTACTTTTTCCAGCCTGCACTGGGAATGATTATCCAATAGGTTTGATAAAGACCTGAAAACTACTAATGCATATGACTTATTAGCATAGTCAAACTGTGTTTGTTGATACAACATGGTCAACACTCAAGTGCCATTTTTGTCTTTGTATTGTCATGTGTGTTTTTCAGGTGTGCTCTAATTTGAGAATGTGCAACAGGAGTATATTGATCAACATTTATATTTGGATCATATTCTTGAAAAAAGCCTACCCTGCTCTTAACATCTTTGAGCTTGGGGAGAATCTCGAGGCCAAAGCCGTCTGCCTGGCCACGGTTTCTGCTCCCACCATTCATGTAGTTCCCGAAGGCAAGGACCAGCCCCAGCACCTCTCTCACACTGTCTCCCTCCAGTAGGCTCTGTCATGGGTTAATACACGACTAGTATTATTCATGTGCACCCCCTCTGTGTCCATGACTACAAGAGACTCCCTGAACACTAACTTAGAGTTTATCAAAGGTCATTTTGCAATGAATGTATGTTAAAAAGAGAAAGAGATATTTCGTAAGCATATCATTAATATCGATAATATCACTGAAAGCTGCCTTGCACCTTGCACACTTGGAGAAACATGTTTGTTTTGCGCTGGATAGATGCAATAGCATCAGTGAATGTTGACTGGAAAATGATACAGCGTGCTCTCAGGGAGAACTGGGGAACCAGAGAGAGCTCATACAGGAACCTGGAAGGATTAATACACAGTATTACGTACAGTGTTCTATAGCATTTCATAGGTTGATCTCACAGAATGAACAATAAATATTTGGCTATGTAGCTTAAAGTTTAATATTGATATCAAAATATCTGGCAATTTTTGTGACAAGAGGACTTGGCATGTGAAATATCCCTGTGGAAACAGTGTAAATTGTGGAATGGAAAACTCATGTAACTTATGTAACACCATTCATATAGTTTCATAATCACTGACATGAGTATGTATGTTACTAATCTCGCTAGTATCTCACTGTTCAGGCTTGTCCAGCAGTCTGACATGCTCTTCATCAGAGGTTTCATAGTGTTTTCTTATTCTCGCCAACTCTTCAGGCTGAGCTCTCTGAGGACCATAAAAATGCAGACATTCAGCTAACAAAATGGACACTTTTGGATGAGTCAAAAATGATCAGCACTCTGGCTGTAGAAATGATTTTAATAAACTTTCAGAAAAGAAAGTTTCATCACATATTGACATAATCTTCCTGCTTTCCACACTGTGTCCATCTGCCAACAAGCATTTGTTTTCTCTCATCAAAAATATTTTAGGCTGACCTGCGAGCCATGAATGCATCGCAGTCTTCAACTCTTCATTAGATGTGAATCTTCATCCTCCTATAGCTTCTTTCAGGGGACCAAACAGGTGATAGTACGATGGCTCAAGATCAGGACTATAGGGAGGATGCTTTAACACCTCAAAACACTTTCTTCATACTGTGCACAAAGTCTTCCATAAATATTGGCACCAGACACAACCTCAGACCACAAAAAACGAATCACTGCATGCTGCTCTTCTTTTGGACAAATCACAATTGGGGCAGCCATTGTTTCTGGCACTGCAGTCACATATAAACTGATGTAACATGTTCAAACCAGGACAGCAGTGATTTTGGATACAGCGACTTCATACGGAAAGCATATATGTTTTAATATAACCGGAGTGTGGATAATTTTTGACTCAACCTCATAGATAAGTGTGTCAGAAAGTGTCAGAAGCCACATACGCAAGTCTACACAGGATGCCTGAACAACTCAGCTTGGCTTAGGTTGAGAAAATGTGTGAAATATATTTACAGTCCTTTAATGATTTGTTACTCACATTACTTCTTTACACATTATGAAACTTTAGTCTTGAAGCTTCAGTGAAAACCCAGGAAGCACATTTCAGATACTAAATAAAATGTCTTGGATGAACAGCTAAATTTGGGGTTTAAATTTCATAATCAAGGAGATATTTCTTTAATGACTAGGTCCAGTTATGAATTTTCCAGTCATATTAATACATAAGCTGCCAGTGTAACCACTTCTCTAGCGTATCAAATTTTACAGTGATCTCCTCACACTTAATTAACATACAGTGATGAATTGTGGAAAGGACACTTACGTTTTCATACAGAGCTTCAATAGCATCCAGATCAACCACAGAGTTGTCCATCATTAAAATAGCTATGAGGGTAAAAAGTATGTGTATTAGTTCTAGATTAGCTCATTTTGCTAATATCTTCCAAGTTAAATATTTAAATGTCAGTTCCATGAGTGGAGATTGTTAAGATTGGTTTGTGGTGTAACTATAAACCCATATTTTAATGCACAGGCTAAAGCAGGCTGCACCTACTCATATTCAGTCTACATAAGACATATATTAGACAGGAAGTGGTGGTGCAGTAGGTAAAGATGCCAGGTTACAGATCAGGGAAGGTGGGTTTGAGTCAGGCTGAGCTCCCAGTCCCTTAACCCCCTGCTCAACCCAGTCACTGGGGGTGCAGCACACTCACAGTGCTGGTCCCAAGCCTGGTCAGTGAGAACTGAGGCATCTGACATAAAACCTATGCCAGATCAAAATGTGAACTTGTAGTGACTCCAAGAAGAGTTGAAGCCAAACAAACATGTTGTATGTTTTAGACATATTTCTGTTTTTTTGTGCATTGCTAGGCTTTAAATGTGTCTTAAAATGGAGCATTTTAAAAAGCTGTTTTTAATTTCACTACTGATACAAGTAGCTGCACTAACAATTCCCCAAACATCCTGGACTGTTGACTGTTAAAACAGGCACAGACAGCTAGGGGGCAGTCTTACCTGAAATGGTATGAAGTAGAACCCAAATATAGTGAGAGAAAGAGCACAAAAACGTGGAGAGAGATAAACAGCAAGCTGGACTGGGAAGATGGTGTGTAAAGGAAGAGAGTTGTGTGGTCAGTAAAGACTGGTGAATCTTGTTTACTTTGGATTTAGGTATGTTTGTGTTTTTACTGGATTGTCAACATGTTTTAAAAGATGTCTGTCAAGGTGTGAGGTCCATGCTGCTTAAGCACCTGAAGTGGGAGATCTGGTGAATTTGTTTAGTTTGGATCTTACAAAGGTAGGATTCTGTTAACAGTCAGTGCTGTTTGATGTTTGAAGTCTTAAGAATTTGTGGAATGGTGGACTTTATGTTCCCATGCTTGTCTCTCACTTGTGCTCTGGCACAGCATACACAGATGCACCCTGGAACAAGACACTACCGTTCAGGCCAGTATGATGACCAGTAGCAACTGGTGCTAAACATTTTTGGGGGGCAGATCACACCATCAGCTAGGAGGGACTTAAAGTAAGTCTTAAATATCCTTTTGACAAGTGATACAACCATGTATCACCACTGCTTAGCTAGAAAAATTCAGCTGAAAGTATGTAACAAGGTACCACCAATCAGTGAATTTGAGTTCAATGTGGGTTTATTATAAATAAACTTAAAGTGTGAATACCATGGGGCTGTGCCAAACAGCAATAAGGATTCTGTCTCCCATCAGTCCCTGCATATTATATGACCCTATCACAGCCCCTGTAAATACTCTCACCTGTTTGTTGTGGAACCTCATTAGCACTCATGCAGATCTGTATAGTCATGGTTTTCTCACAACACTTTTTGTTTTGCATTTAAGTTTATCCATACCATGATTTATTCGTTGTTGCCATGCTCATGCTTAATGTCATGTTTTTGTGCTCTGTTTGGTTTTATTCACTTAAAAACAAGTAAACCTTTTGATTCCAAGCTGACTGCTGAGGATTATGATGAAGAGAGCAGTGTTGCAGAGAATGCAGGTACTCAATGGCACAACCTAGATAACTAAATAAAGATAAGGAATGGGTATGCTCTTTTATACTGTGCTGTGAAAAAGTACTTGCCTCCTTCCCAATTTCTTCTGTTGCTGCATATTTGTCATACTTGAATATTTCAGATCCCCAAACTACTTTTACTAGATAACAAGTAAACACAAAATGCTGTTTTTAAATGATAATTTTATTTATTGAAGGAAAAATGCTGTTTGATGCTTAAATAGAACCTGTCTGTCAATGTGACATAGGCTAGAAGGCCAGTATTTGTCATCTTTTACCTCTCAGAAGCCTTTGACCCGGCCACTCACAAGACTCTTTTGTACACCCTCATTAGTTTATCCTCTTTGTAAACAGTGGAACAACATGGTGGTGGTTTGCTTTGTTCCTAAAGGAATGATCACATTAGGTGACATGGAGGGGATCCACATCTGCCCATGCAGACTCTCCACTGGTGTTCCACAAGTCTCAGTGCTGAGTCCTCTTTAATTCTCCTTTTATACCAACTTGTAGCTGTATCCTCACATCTCAACATATTTATCAGGCATCCTATAATGAATGGCTCATCACCTTAAAAACATCCCTGCAAACTGAGCAGCTCGGTTTATCCATGGGAAAGCATCCCCAAGACTTTGTGTTATCCCCAAATAACTCTTGGATCAGCTAATCTAACTGCTGTTCTCTTCTCTGATTGCTAACCTGACTCAGTCATGCAGGTTTCTCCTTGACAACATCAGAATGATGCAGCCATTTCTCTCCACAGAGGACACTCAGGTGACTGTTCAGTCTCCACTCATCTTGAGATTAAACTAGTGCAACTTAATTTTGGCAGGTCTTCAGACCCTTGCAAATCCAGAATGCAGACACTGACTTATTTTCGTTCTTCCCAAGTTCTCCCAAATCAGTGATTATCACCCATTGCTTCATTTTACCCCACTGACTTCCTGTTACACCTTTCTGTGTAGGAGCTCCACATTTTAACATCTTAGTGTGACGTAATCCAAAAAACACCAAAGGAGAGATCTCTCTGGAACATTCTCCGGAACCCTATCCCCTTTCTCCACTTCACACTGGAAATGTTTCGATGTGTGCTTGTGGTGCTTGAAAGATGGTGGTGCTTGAAAGTACCGATGCTACACCCTTGTTTTCTGTCCACCATAAACAACATTTTGCAACTAAAGGCTGAAATATTGACTGAAAGGAAGGTTAAATAGGCCTACACAGTAGTGTTCATGTAACACATTGCAAATAAGGTTAATGGAAAATTTATAATTTAGCATTAAAAAAAAAAGACTGATTAAAAATGTGGTTTGTTTGCTATGCTCTTCTGCACTGAGCAGTAATGTGTGACTGTGTATATTCTTCTTTAGGGTTGTCAGGTCTGCTATATTATTAAGACTTTTAATGTAGCTCTATGTTGGCCAGTTAGTAAAATACAGTAAAACCTAGGCAAATGGGGTGATTTAACTTGTTTTTCTATACATAAAATTCTGCTCTGTAATGGCACCCAGGTGATGGAATGAACTTCCCCTAGGTAGGTTTTGTCACTAACATACTTTGCTGTTAGACGTCTCATTACTGTAAAGCAAACTGACTGATTTCCTGGTATCAATATTTAAAACGAAACCGTGTGTTTGCAAAAGATGCAGGAACAGACCTCACAAATTGCAGAGGAATCATGATTATATGGATAGTATGGGGAGAAATAAATGGAATGGATTAAAAGAGAAATATAAAATGTGTTATAAAATATGCTGAGTTGGTTAAACAACCAAGTGTTACTGGTCTAATGAAAAAGAGGTGGAATCTTGGCTAATCAATCTGTACCAGTGAGAGGTCTCGATTTCAGGCACTTTTTCCTTTCTGCTGATGAATCTAATGTCTGAGGCCAATGTGGGAAGACCATGTGGTATTGGTAATGTTAAGCAAGCCCTTTCCAAATAAGGCATTTCAATGGTATTACTCAGTATATTCAGAATAAAAGGCATTCAAACCAAACTCAAATATGTTCTACTGGATGCTGTCTAAAATCAACTGGTTGACTTGGCTTTCACTCACCATTCAGCCCAAACCTTCCGTGGCCCAAATACATTTGGTCATTATTACAAAATGTAGAATTGATGTTCGTAGCTATGTACTTCATTCCAGTGGAAGACTGAATGATGATTGTGGGTTTTCTGAGGTGGGGTGACATGGTGCTTGTGCATGTTGTGTTTAGCTGTGTGTGTGTGTATGTGCGTGTATATGTGTGTGAAATCTCTTACCCTGCTGTATGTCCTTCATCTCCAGGTGGAGACTTGAGATTAAGATGCCCACAGCTTGAGAGCGCTTGCTGTCCAGAACTTTAATGATCTGAAGTGACAGAAAGGTCAAAACACACTTCATTTGTCAAGTGTCTTAGAGTTTACTGTCTCGCAAGACTAGGGACAGCTAATAATTACAAATGGAAAAAGTCTCTGGGCAAGAATAGCAGTACTGTAATTAACTCTTAAATGCTTTTGAGAGAATCTGAGGTTTATCCCAATAGAAATGTGTCCATTTCAGAAACAGCAATTGTGGTCTCTAGTTATTCAGACAAATGATGTCTCAAAAATGTATTTTGCCTGAAAAATCTATAAACCCTGTTTCCAAAAAAGTTGGGACACTTTCTAAAAAAAGGCAATAACTTTCAGTGTTTTCAATGACTAACTTAATTATATTAAGGTGGGAAGCAAATAAGACTGAAACGGTTACACAAGTAACACTGGAAGGTTTCACAATTAGCCGTTTAACTGGTAACAGGTGAGGTCATCATCTTTTCCAAGGAACTCCATGTCTATTTCAGCAGGACAATGTCAGGCCTCATTATGTATGAGTTGCAACTAGCTGCAGGCAGTTCAAATCTGTCTCCTATTGAAAGTATATGGTGCATCATGAAGCGGAGAATCAGAGAAAAGTAACCAGACTGTTGAGCAGCTCAAGTCTTGTACACAGCAAGAAAAACTGCAACAATCAGTGTCTTCAGTTCCCAACAATTGAAAGGTATAATTAAAAAAGGTGATGTGACCCAGTGGTAAACATGCCTCTGTCATAACTTTTAAGAGTGTGTTACAGGCATCAATTTCTAAATTTGTTGATATTTACAAATAGAATTATGTCATCACTGAAAACACTGAACATCTTTTCTTTGTCTTTTTGCCTGTTAAATAAGCTTCGTATGATTTAACAAATTATAGATTTCAGTTTTATTGCATTTTAAGAATATGTCCCAAGTTTTCTGGAAATGGGGTTTGTAGTAATTTAACTATTAAAATCAGATATTCAACAACTATAAAATGAAACCATACTACTACTGTCTGCCTGAAATAAAAGCAAAAACTGTTGAGTGTTTTCAGTAAAGACCAAATAAACCAAAGCAGTGCTGACAGAAGTCCAGGCCAAGTCTCAATTCTTTGAACTAGAGTCCAAATCAAAATGAACAAATAAAAATAATAATAATAAAGCTTGTGCATGAGTCTGAAATGTTGAGTCAGAGTTGATTGGGTAACTGAATAGAAGGTTGGGGGTTCAAGCCCCACCACCACCAAGCTGCTGCTGTTGGGCCCCTGAGCAAGGCCCTTAACCCTCAACTGCTCAGTTGTATAAATTAGATAAATGTAAGTTACTCTGGATAAGGGTATCTGCCAAATGCCATAAATGTAAATGTGGTTTCCTACACTGGAGGATTTTATAGCACAGAAACCTCTGATAGCACAGGGAAGGTGAGGGCTTTTGCTAACAAACATTGGTTACACAATATTATAGACATCCTAATGTTAGCGAGTTGTTGGACTTGGATCCAATATAAAAGCCTAGTGTTCGATGCCTTTTAATACCATTCTACAGTATAATAGGTAGCTGGCTTGTTAGTGGCTCTGTCTAGATAATTAACTGGCTACTGCTGGGAAAGGTGATCACAGTACTATCTTTTTGTTGCTAATGTTGCTAAATAGGATATGACAATTTTGTTTTCACTATTTAATTGTACAAATAGTTGTATTGCATGACCAGACTATTTTTTACTATTGTCATTTTAGAATGCTGCCTTGTAAATCACAGAGGTCTGTATAAAAATTGCTGACTCATTATAATTATAAATATTACTCAGCCGTATAAAGTGACTTTTAAACACCATTATCCTGATGATTAGTAAAGATTTTATACCTTCTTAGCTTTGGCTGTCTTGTCGTAGGCCTCTGATAGGGGTTTCCTTTTGGTGGGGGAAGCCATTTTAGCAAACAACTCGGCAAACTCATTAGTATTTATTATTGCCGGCTCCTTCAGCAAGCTCCACAGTGTATTATTTCTAGGAGAAGAGACAGAGATGAAGACAGACATCCAGACACCACTTAGGCTTGGTCTCTATAAGCCATTTTCCCTCCCCCTGTTTTTAACATAATCCTGAATAATTGAGGGTTTTTCTTCTCATTGCAAAAGGCTAGCAAAATTCAGTTTTCACACTTCAAAGACAGCATGCAGGCAGCCTACCAAATACTAAGCAAATACAAAAAACTAATGAAAACACACTATTACTGTTTCTGGGTAACCATGCCTGAAAGCCCATAATATCAGCAGGGGGTCAAATATGAGTGCTCTGCCTTGCTAAACTTTTGCTCCCATGAAAACAATTAGAGAGCCAGCAAGGCGCTACAAGGCTAAGCTTGACTGGGTTCAGCTTTGGCTTGCTGGTTGCTCAATGAGGGAAAAAGGCTTTCAAGAGGAGTCGAATAACAGTGCAATAGCAAAGCAAGGGCCTGGAAACAAGATCCCACAGAAATCCAAACCGCCACTAGAGGTCCTGGATGGTCTGCTTATACTGTGACTGGCCCCAAAGACAGACCTCAGGCTGCTATGGTTAAATTATACCACCCCGGTGTCTGATCAGGAAGTCTTGAAAATGTCTCCTTCCTGCTTTCACACACAGATATGACTGTCTTTGAAGAGAGTAAGGAAATATAATTGAAATCTCTTTTTCTGCAATGGAAAAAGAAATCAGCACATCAATAATGCCAGGTAGGTGTTCCTTTTGTATAGGGAACAAATACAAGGAGTCTGGTTATATATGAGGTCTGTCTGGAAAGTAATAAGAATGAAATTCTCACCATCCCTTATGCATGGGGATAGTGGTTCAAGTTCAGTTAGAGTGGGATCTCAGATAAACGGTAGAACCCGTTTCAGTTGCATTCTAGCCTTTGCAGTTATGAGACAATGTTTTTGTGAAACGTTGCTGAAGTGCTTCGTCACTGGAACAATGCCAGTGAGTTGAGAGCAAATATAGGATCGATCGTTTATCAAGTGAACAGAGTGATTACAGGAGATTTTATAATTCGTGTTTGAGTACGATCCTGAGACAAAAAGACAAAGTACTAAGTGGCAGACATCACCACCTCACCCAAAGAAAGCTAGTCAAGTCACTGATCATCGTCATTTTTGATTCTCAAGGGATGGTCCTTAAAGAATTCATCCCAGAATGGCAAGAATAAAATGCATTTGAAAGGCCACCACTTCGGCACAGTAAAGAACATTCATAGAGCTTCAACTTAGACTGAACATCCTTGACAATTGTTGACAATTGACAGTTGACAATTTCAAACACTGCTACCCAAAATGGCAGAGAGTGTTGTATAAATAAATAATAATTTCATTTCATTATCTTAACCGCTTATTCCCACTTCAGGGTCATGGGAGAGCCGGTGCCTAGCCAGCAGCTTAGGGCGCAAGGCAGGAACAACCCTAGACAGGGCGCCAATCCATCATAGAGCACACACACATTCATACACACACTCGCACACTAGGGGCACTTTAGCGACACCAATCAACCTACCTGCATGTCTTTGGACTGTGGGAGGATACCGGAGTAAACCCACGCGGACACGGGGAGGACCCAGACCGCCCCACCCGGGAATTGAACCAGGGGCCTTCTTGCTGTGAGGAGACGTTGCTACCGTGTCGCCCATAAATAATAATAATTACAAATAAATTCTAAATACTGCTCGGACAGACCTCGGAGACCCCTAAAACAGAATATTTACTTTCCACCCAGGGTTCAAAATAAAACTCCTTTTAGTAGGTTAAAAATCATTAACAACCCAAAGACCCCTTAAGGAAAAATTAGCTGGATTTTTGAACGTTTCTCATGTATGATGAGAGTGCTCAAGTACTACCTGTTGTCTTGAATCTGTATCCGTGTCCAGTATAACGGCTTCATTGGGCAGACAGGTTCCACTCTTGGCTTTCGTTTCAGTCTCTCCTCAGCTTCAGAGAGGAGCAGTCCACCTCCAGTTGGAGGAGAGGGCACAGGGCCTGGTAGGGGTGGTGGAGGTGAAAGACCAGCTCTGATTGTTGGTGGAGGTGGTGGTGGAGGGGGTGGACCATTGCTTTGTGTGAGTGGCAGGCATTGATCTGAGTGATCAGGTTTTGAATAACACTCAGAAGGACTAGGCAGTGAAGGTGAAGCTGTTGAAGTTGATATACTATCAAATCCTGATTGAACAGACAGTGGTGGTGGTGGTGGTGGTGGTTGTGGCAGTAACTCGGGCACAGTGGGCTCCTGTTTGCCTGAAAGGCTGAGGCTAATTGATGCAAGGTCAAGTTTTTTAGGCACATTTGGTTGAAGGCAAAGGTCTTTGCTTAACTTTGATTCCTCTACAGGCTTAATAAAAGTCTCTCTGTCTGTCTGAATGCACACATTGCGACAAATACGAGCCGTGAAGTTGTCTTCTGTCGACACAGCCACATCTCTGAGTTCACCACCTGAACACTTGGCAGACTTTTTCAGATCTGCAATTGCTGCTTGTAGTCTGGACACAGATTCTTCATTCTCCTCTTTGAGGCGGTAGAGCTGGAGCTTAAAGTCCGCCTGTGCAGGATCATTTTAGGGAGCCAGGGATAAGTTTCATAAATCCTTTGATAAACATGGTTCAGCATGTGCAGTTAGCTTAAATGACTGAGAAACACAGCACTGACACTCTCTCACACTCAAATTATCAGTTTAAGATCGTATCTTGTTTGTAACTTGCCTCTAATGCCTCCACCTCTTCTTTACACTCTCGCTTTAGATGTAGAAGAGCTGCCTGATGCTCTGCCAAGACAAAATACAGAACATTCAATTTATTCAAAACATTTTCTGTAGTCAATGACAGGCTTGGTATGTGCAGAGTTGTAAATATAGTTTATGTAGTTCACAGGAAAAGTTTGCATACAAAATTCAGAAGGCAATTAAATGTAATATGTTGTATACCAAAAATACATTTGATGTATTAGGTTTTACATATGTATTAAAGTGGT